>VZTD01003927.1:0-49209 GCA_013397725.1 Rhagologus leucostigma
TTTTGGCCAAACTGGCACACCCCACCTTTACATCATTCCCTGACAAGCAGAGGAATCAAACACACATTTAGTTCTTGGACAGCCAAAGGTGCTGATGGGGAGCAGGGTCACTGCCCACTCTGGGATGCTTCAAGATGTGCCACTGCAAGGGGCAGTGCCACGTGGGACAGGTCAGCTGCCCTAAATAACCGCACATCTCTTGTTCGTGAGCGGGGTGTGAGAGTATAAATGGAGAGGTCAGTGAAGGAGGCTCAGAAGCTTCATGTTTCTGAAAGGCTTTTTAGAAATATCACAGTTCTGGGCACTGCACAGGTGTGTGCATCACACACAGGCTCCTAAGCCAGGTGATGGATGGTTTGGGGTAAAGACATTTCTCCATGGAAAGGGTGGTCAGGCCTTGGAACTGCCCAGGGAGGTTTGGAGTCCCCATCCCTGGAGGTGTCCAAGGAAAGCCTGGAAGTGGCACTCAGTGCTCTGGGCTGGGGACAAGGTGGACATGGGGCACAGGTTGCACTGGATGGTCTGGGAGGGCTTTTCCAACCTCAATGACTCTGAGATTCTGTGACATTTTACTTCCTAAATCATAAACTGGCTGTTCCCAGCTCTGCCACTGCCCAGCTGGGGAATCCCAGACATATCAGTGCTCGCATTCACCCCTTTGACCTCCTGACTCTTTCTCCGTTTAGGGAACAGAAGCCTCCCAGACCCCTCAGAGACACAAACCCAGAGCAGCATCAGGGCTTTGTGTATAACACAAATCAGTGAGCAGTAAAATGGACAGGAGCAGTAATTACACGAGCTAATGGCTGCTCCAAGCTGGGCACTGTGTGTACATTATTACAGTGACTCACTCCAGAACATCTTAACAACAACATTTCCTTTGGAATATGCCCGTGCAAGGTCAAGCAAAAATAAGAGTGTGGCAAGGAAGAAATCTTTGAGATGAGCACTCGGAACCATCAGCAATCCAAGCAATACCAAACACTCTGTGGAGAACATGGGGTCCCCAGCTGAGTATTCAGATAGAAATTGGTCAACCAGGAACATTTGAAACCAATTACCCCTTTCCCAAGCCATTGTAATGGAATGATTATGCAAGCGGATGGAGAGGGGAGAATTAAATGCAGTGGAGGCAGCGTGGGAGGACAGCAGCTCACTCAGTGATAAGATGTACTCTGTGCTTTTAATAAATAGCAACAAATTGCACATAACCAGTTAAAGTCGAGCACCGAGGCAAGTGCTTTGCTGAACTGGGTCCAAAAAACCTGTTCTGATCCTTTTTGGCTTCAAAAAAAAAAAATTATTTCAGTGAGCAGGAAGATGCCGGGTTATTTCTTGTTATCTGACATATCTCAGAAAGGGAGCTTGTCACCAGCTCCTCGAATTGAGTCATCAGGCCTGAAATGCCTGGCTTAAAATACTCCTTCTTCTACTCAGTAGCATGTGCACGTATGTGGTTCTGATGTAGGGTTTAATGCATGCTACAAAAGAATTTCTAACTGCAGCAGTGAAGCACAAAGTTCTCAGGAGAGACACAGAGACCAAGGCTCCTCCTGGAGCTGAATTCAGGCTTGTTTCAGGTCTTGTTTTTATTATTATCCATAACCTTTTCACACAATCTAGCATGAAACAATTCTGACAAGTTTATTAAAGCCTTTTGTTATTACACTTGACATTTATGAAGGGGAGATGATAAATAAGCAGAGGAATGACATGTTTGCCAGAAATGCAGACTCTGGTGAGAAAGGCTTCTCCCCAGCCTCCCTTTTAAATGAAATCTACCCTCTGCAGTCATTCCTATCTCTCTAGAAAGGAAAAAAATCCAGTTTTTCTGCACTTGAACAGCCAGTTTGAGCCTGCTTTTGAATTCCAAACATCACGACTTCAGTTTCCAAGCCACTGAGGTCTTATGCAAATGAAGATTTATCGTTTTATTTAAGCAACAAGACAAAGGGCAGCGAGATTTAGTGTAGTAAAATCATTAATGATGAAATAAAATCCATTTTGACACCAACTGGGCTGGTGTGGGAGCTCTTCTCTGCTCACTACTCATCTGCCAGAGATCCACACAGAAGAACACGAGTCACTAGAAATCTGTATTACTCCACACACAGATTAGAGAATTATATGGAAAAAATCTACTTATACTACTCCATGTCCCAAAATTTTTGAGGCAGAAATAGTAAAAGGTAATTAAAATAAGAGTAGACATTTTTTTGGGTGCCCAAGGAGGAGCCATGGAGGCTCATGCTGGGGGTTGCTGAGTGATTTCCTTGTCATTACTGGGTTATTTAAAGGATGGTACCACATCACAAATGGAAGTGATCTGTGTCTGAAAACGGGCTTTGGGAAAATGTAAACTTCCTGTGGCACTTTCTGCAAGGAAAAATTTGAAAAATTAACTGTGCTTCATGGTCAGGCAGCAACAGCAAACACAGTCCCCTCAGAATTCCCAGTACAGGAGCTCTGGAATTCAGGAAAACTTGAATAAACTGAGGGTTCTACTTCCAAGTACAGGAATTTTCTTTGGGATAGAAGTTTTGATTTGGACTGTGTCTAATAGTGTGAAGTGACCCCAAAAGGACCAATGTAAATAACAGAGGAGTGATCCAGCTGAGCGAAGGGCTGAGGTTTGTACCACCTTTACTGGCCTTGGATGAGGCTGAGTATAGGCAGAAATTCAGATTAGACTCTGGAAGATCAAAATTATACTGTTAAAAATACAGGAAATATTGAGGTTTTCTGTATTTAAAAGAATGTTGAAATTCTGTCACAAAGCAAAGGCATTAAAATATGTTTTCTCTGAGACTTCTGAAAACTCACATGAGTAGAAACATAGTTATTGCTGAGGATCTTTAACCTTGTGCAGGAGAATAGCACAAAAACACAGAGTGAGTCCCAAGTGTGATTTAGCACAAAATCCTCCCCAGACCTTGCACCAAGAGAGGACTCAGTGTCAGCCAGCAAAGCCTACAAAGTGATTTTCTTTCATTTCATGCTTTAAAATGACAATAATTAAGATGATTTCAGTTAAGGAGCATCAGGGTTTTTTTAATATAATCTAACTGTTTGGTTGTTAATCATTTTAAGAACTAAGTCTGCAGTATCTGCATTCTATGAGGCTTTTTTTGTGCATAAAAATCTTACCATATTCTCGGGTAAACCTGCATGGAGGAGCCTTTGATCTTTGCAATATTAAAATACTAACTAGAAACACAATCAAAGTAAGATTAGAATTAATATTGCCTTGACAGTGCTAGAAATTACTTCGGTTGTTACAAATTAAACAGAAAAGAACCCGAACTTAGTGTGTCCCTTGCAGGACATTTGCCTTTCCCTCCCAGGATTGTTCCAGGCAGTTCTAAATAACTCCATGTACAACACGGCTGCTTTTAAATCAACCTTACAGAATGTCATAAAAGTTTATTCAGAAGACAAATTTCCCATCATTTGCAATCACACAGCACATCCTGAGGTCACATCAGCCTCTGCTGTGGAGAGATTCTGCATTTCCTATGCAGATGCCAGTACCAAAGACGGAAATCATATTAAATATGGGAGGGAGTGTCATAAAAGCACATCTAACAGAGGAAAAAAACCCTTTACAAGTAGCTGATGGGCCATATCTGGGTGAGGAAACAATCCCATTACTCCTGCACATCCACAGGTGTTTGCAGGTACCTTCCAAAGATGGTCTTGACTGCTTTTATTAAAAACAAACAAACAAACAAACAGTGAATGAGAGAGCTGCAGGTACTTAATTTGTGCATCACTTTGATGATCAAAGCCTTGCTCAGGGTTCACAGCAATTCTGATCTGACAAAGCCACGTTCGTGTCTAGAGCCCAATCTCCAACTCCAATCTCATGGTGGAAATGGGGCAGAAAATCACAAAATCCTGGAATGTTTTGAGTTGGAAGGGATCTTAAAACTCATCTCCTTCCACCTAACAGAATTCTGAACAACAAAACAAAACACCAAAAAGCTTTTTTTTTTAAAGTTTTCCTTCTTGCAAGTTTTAAGAATGGTGTTTAATACTTGGCTGAAGGTTTTAGGACACTAAATTTAGGCAAATCTCTCTGCTGCTCCCAAACTAGCAGGTCCCAACTGGGAAGTGTTTGGCTCCAACCAGAAAGATTCGACCTCTGCCTGGCAATGCCAAGGAAGCTCCTGGGAGAACACAGATGATGGCTATCACTGAATGAGTGGTTTTGCTTTTTTATTCCAGACTTTTCTCCCTCTTCCCTCAGCCAGGGAGATGAGTCATTAATCCAATATTTAGAATGATGTTCTGAATAGCCTTGCTGAATTCCTTCTGTGTTTTTTGGCTGTCAGGACGTGCACAAAGCCATTGAGAATGCTCTGAGGACTCTGCTAATTATCTCCGAGCAAACAATGCTCCTCAGCTGGAGCAGCTCAATGGAAAGCCTTTGGTATTTTTAGTACAAAGTCTCTGCTGCTTTTCAGAGTGTTTTAAAATATTGCTTTGCTTTGAATATTGAATTGTTGGAGCCTGGAATAAAGTCCTCTCAGCGGGGCTTAGGGCCACCTTTCCTGGTTCTGCTATACCCCTGTGGTGTCTCACAGCCAGCTCTGAGCCTGGGCACAAATAAATCCATTCCCAAGCAGCCTTTTCTGAGACGAGAGTCCTAAAGGTAGAGGAGGAGGTGGGGATGCTCTTAAAATCAATTAAAACCAATCATTGAAGAACAGCTACAGCTGCTGGTGCTCTAAACTTGGGAGTTTTCAAAACCTAAATACCTGAAAAATCCATCCTGCTGCTCCTCCTAAGGATATCATCATGGCACAGGGTTGGGGAAGATGACAAATGAAATGGTAATTAGAAAATAAAATACTGAAAACATGTTTTAAAATGGAAAGTAATATCAAGCCAGTCAGGTTCAGTCCTTGAAAAGAAACATAATGCAAAGCAAATTAATAGGCATAATGAGATAAATGGATCCAATTGTCAAGTGAGCCCAAATTAGTTCCCAGTCTACTTAAAGAAATTCAGGGCTGTTAACCTTAAACTGAGGAAAAATTCTATTTTAATTACCTCATGCAACAGTTAAACAGCAATGGCATTTGAGAGACCAGGTGAATATTTCTTAACATTTCTTTATTCTGAGATAATTTTGCTGATAAGGTGAGGATTGACACAGGCCATCAGTCCCTTTACTGCAGCATCTCTAACCACCAAAACAAAATTTCCCAAGTTCATGACCCTTTTCTGGAAGAATTAAGCACTCACAAGGTCAGATACAAACCCCACAAGGGGAGTAAACGGAGCTGCAGAGGCAAAGCTCAAAACCTACTGGACTGGAAATGTCTTTAAAAGAAAAATTAAGGATTCAGAGTCTTTACATGAGCAAGGAGAAGGGTGACGGTGGATTTGCACAGCTCCCAGCCCTTCTTTAGGGACCACAAACACCTCCCAGCAGTGCTGAGGGAAGACAATCACTGTTAGTTTGCCTCAGACTTCAGAAATTATCCAGGTCATTCATGAGCCTGTTCTTCCCAGGTCCCTTTGGACAGATCCACACAAGAAATGTGCAGGTTAAAAACTGGAACCAGACGATATCACATTGCTTTTGCATTTTCCAAGGACTCTCAACTTCTCCATTGCCCATGGCGGCTGAGCCCAGGCCACTGCTCCCTGTTTCACAGGAACACCCAAATAGGATCTTGCAGTTACAGGGCAGTTTTATGGCAGAGGATTTCTATAGACTGTTTTCCCCTGGAAGTCCCTTTTCCTTTTGCTGAACAATCTGTAATTCACAGAAGTACAAACCAGCCAGCATGCCTCACAAACCCCACTTGCCAGGAGACTCAAATATTGTAATTCTCCATGGCTGCCTTGTGCCAGCCGTGTTCCCAGATGAGCACAGAGACAGGCAGTGAGTGTCCTATCAAACATTGGTGTCCTGAGGCTCTCCACAAACTCCCTGTTCTACCCCTGGGCTGGGCAATGTCAGGAGCTCCCCTCTCCAGCAGCTCAGGGAGAAATCAAACCCAGCTCAGATGAGCAATGCCTTCACAGCGAGTCCTGACTGATTCGCTCCCGTGGGGCCAAGTTGCTCTGTCTCATCTATTCCTGACAGACAGCTTCAAACCAGAGTTCCTCCTCCTTGCACACATCCAGTTGTGTCAGGAAGATGACCTTTCCTCATCTCCCCAGGTCTTTCATCTCCATCTGCATCACACTTTTTTGGTTTTTTTGCTTGTTGTTTGCTTGGAATGAAGAGAGGTGCCCAAAATAGCAAAAGATACTCATGTTACAGCTGCATAAACCACCCAGCATTTTTTCTGCTGAGCTGCTCTGTCCCATCTTATTCCTCTTCTGGCCCAGGAGATGAGGGTATTTCATTACCAGGTGAAATAATGCCCCTTTGCAGAATTGATCAAGTTCTTTGCCATCTCCAGAAGAAAGTGGATCTATTAAATATGGATTATTAACAATAATAAATGCTTCAAACCCCTGGGCACTGCTCACCAGCCACAGGAAAAGCATTATCATAAAACCCACATTCTTAAATTCTAAAGGAATAAAGCTTGGAGCCAGTTTGGTGGCAATGGCAGGGATATCTATCAGGGAAGCCCATGATGATGAAGAGAAGCACTTAGAGCACAGAAGGGCTCTGACAAAAAGCAGTCAAAATGTTTTCATCAAGGATAATGGATGTGCTCTGCAAATCCCAGCTCACAAACACCCCAACACACACAAAAAAGCCTTTCTCCATTTTATGCGCATCTTGTTCAAGTAGTTCCAAGAATGTTGAGTTAATTTCCCTCCTTTCTTCCCTTTGAACACTGTTTGACACAGACAGCTCAGGGCCTTTGATTCCCAAGCCTCAGCCACACAGGGATCTTTGTCCCTATTCCATCAGCTTAGCCACAGCCATGGCTCAGAATGATCCATGGACTGCCCCAGTTCCTCTCTGCCAGCGCAGGAGCCTTTCTGCTGTTCCTTCTGGTGCTGCTCTGCCAAAAACCTTGGGCATGGCCCCACAAAGGAAGGAAAAAGGAGAAAAAAGGGATTCTGCCCCGGTCAGGTGAGACCCCACCTGCAGAGCTGCCCCAGCCCTGGGGTTCCAGCACAGGAAGGATGTGGAAGTGTTGGAGAGAGTCCAGAGGAGGCACCAGGGGATCAGAGGGATGGAGCAGCTCTGCTGGGAGGAAAGGCTGGGAGAGTTGGGATTGTTCAGCCTGGAGAAGCTTTGGGTTGACCTAATTGTGGCCTTCAAGGGTCTGAAGGAGCTGACAAGAAAGATGGAGAGAGACTATTTCCAAGGGATGGAGTGACAGGAGAAGGGGGAATGGCTTCAAACTGACAGAGAGTAGGGTTAAGCGGGATATTGGGAAGGAATCCCTCTCTGTTAGGATGGTGAGGGGCTGGGATGGAATTCCCAGAGCAGCTGTGGCTGCCCCTGGATCCTTGGAAGTGCCCAAGGCCAGGCTGGATGGGGCTTGGAGCAACCTGCGAGAGTGGAACATGTTGCTACCCATGGCAGGGGTTGGCACCAGATGGGCTTTAATGTCCCTTCCAACCCAAAGCACTCCAGGATTCTGTGATGATTCTGACACTTGTGTTAGAATTGAGCAGAGGCCTCTCAGGCTCTGTCACCAAAGAACTTTACAGAAGCCTAAATGAGGATTTAATACTTTTCAAACGGTTTTTTTGACCTGCAGTCCCTGTCACAGCGACACCCTCAGCGCCAGAGTGCTGATTTGAGGAATAATTCCAGTATCTCCTCCCATATCCAGGGAGGATCTGCCACCTGTAGCTTGCCTGGGTGACCAGGGGTGACACAGACCAAAGGAACACAACCCAGAAAGAAGCAGCTGCTTTTCCCAACCAGCTGGGTCCCTTCAGCTTGTGCTCGACAGATGCTGGTGCCCAGGTAGAGACATGGCCCTTTAACTGACCCCTGGAAAAAGAATCCATGAGGAAATCCTCTTGAGTTAGAGATGGTTTGGTTTCTTGTCCTAAACCTAGAAATCCTGAAGTATGGAATTGAAAAAAAAAAAAAATGCAAGGGGGAAAGAGCTGAAAGCCAAAGCAGCATCCCTACCTATATAAATCCTGGCAATTCCAAGATACCTGAACAGCAGAGGAAGCAGAAAATACAAACCAGAATAATGTCAGCTATTTCTTTTTGCCTTTCTCTGAGCATAAAAGGGAACAGAGATGAGTCAAGCTGCAACAGCTTCTTGGAAGAGCTGGTAATTGATTTATTTTTATAGCCTTGTTTTGTCCCTTTCCTTCCTCTAAAACACATAGGAGAAAAAATTGGGGAAAGGGCAAAAAAAGTCAGTCTGCCTGGTGAGTCCCACAAGCAGAAAATTAAACCAGGCTGAAAAAAGCGCCACAAGGATCCAGTGGTTGGGAAAGGGTCCCTGGACAGTTGCTGTGTGCTTTATGACAACTGTTCCATGCACTGCTGCCTCACTCTGCATCTGTGGGAGCAGATGGAGAAATTCAGCAAACAGGAAGAAATGAACAATCTTGCAAAGCCTTTTTTTTTTTTAATAATTGAAAAATAATAAAAATTCAGTTCTCAGCATTAATTCAGCAGTGGAGATGAGCTGGTTGAGGGAGAGAAGTCCAGACACTTTTGAACCTGCCAAGGGTCATCAGTGAATACCTTCAAAGGGTTTTCCAAAGTTTGGCTCCAGGCTGGACCCAGCTGCAGGAAATCAGAACCCACAGAGGGAGTTTTCCCCCTCAATACTATTGCAAAGACAAATGGATTAACGGAGGGTTCAGGACAGATCTTGGATCCACTGAGTCATCCATGTCACCCTCCAATTCCTGTATCCCAGGATCCATCAGCACAATCCTGGTTGCTCCAACACTTACACTTCATCTCCATTAAACTACTGTGAATAAATCCATTAAAAATCCATGAAATTCAGGATTTGAGCTACTGCTTTGAGCTACAAGCAAAGGGAAACACAGAGCTTTGGAAGAACCAACAGCTGAGCCCAGAGACCTTTTGTGCTGCACATTTATCTCGGCGTTCCCTGAGTTTAATGGATCTCACATGTTTTCACACATGGCTGTAGGTTTTCTAAAGGGTTTCCGCATTTAATTTCCTTTCTTTCTTGTTTTAGCTGCCTTTCATGGCTCTTCTGCCTCCTGGAAAACTCTGAAGTACGTATTTAGTTAACAAGAACTAACTTCCAAAAGGAAATATTCCTCTCAATTTGTGAGGGAAACCATCCCCTTAGCCTCTCCCAAGACAAACTATTGCTTATAGAAATGGGAGAAGGAAATAAAAAGAGTTCAGATTTGAGCTTCAGAGGTCTGCTTTCCACATGTATCAAACAAGACTGTGTTTGAGGGCTAAGCATGGAAGAAGTACAGACTGTGCACAAAACTTCTCCAGCCCAACCTGTTTTTCTCAGCACAGCCCTTCAGAACAGATCCTTAAACTCCAACTCTGCCTCACATCCTTGCCCCATTTATTACCTGTATTTTCAATATTCCAAGAGACACTTTAACCACCATGCTGTGCTTTAATTGTTATTAGCATTTAGATTATATGGTAATCTTACAGCCAGAAGTCAATATTAAATTACTGCCCTTGCCTGCTGAAGAGTAATATATATAGAGAGAGAACAAAGCTGAAAAGTGGTTTAAAGTTTCAGTTCAATTTTATGTCCTAATTACTCTGTAATGTTATGAAAGGCCTGTAACATCACACCATATATTGCTGTCATCCCATAGGCAGCTTTATAGGAACATTACAGAGTGTATTGAACTCGTTACGGGGGATCATAATTGAAATGATATCGAGGAACTGCCCGTTGTTAATAAACCCAGCTTCGTTTGGAGGTCCCATCCATCCACATTGCCTCGTTTTTGGTACTAAGATGGATTGTCAGACATAGATACACAGGAGAAGAGGTTGGGGTTTGACTCTCCAGCTGCTGTGGAGAGCCAGATCCTTACAGGGATCACCCCATCCGACTTCCTGCCCAGGCAGGGTCACCTGAAGCAGGTGACACAAGGACACACCCAGGTGGGGTTGGGATGTCTCTCAAACAGAGAAGGAGACTCCACGCCCTCCCTGGGCAGTTCTTCCAAGGCTCTGCCACCCTCAACATAAAGAAATTCTTCCTTATATTGAGGTGGAATTTCCTGTTTTAATTCCTGGCCTTTCCCCTTGTCCTGTCTCTGGGCACCACTGAGCAGAGCCTGGCACCTCCTCTGACCCCTGCCACACCCAAACGCAGCCAGGGCAGTTCCAGAGGCTTGGGATGCAGCTCTTCCAAACTGCCCTAGTGGAGAGTTTGACTCCAAGCATAGGTTTTTATTTAATCTTCACCGGGGGATGGAGCACAGCTGCTGTCAAACCCAGCCAAGCGCAAGTTCACCACCTGCTTGGCTGAAGAGGCTCAGACATTCCTTAGGGATGACATCCCACTCTGTTTTACTGCCTCGGTGCTCCTGCACACAGCTCTGCACAAGACTGGAGTTGGCAAGGGTGAGAAATTGAGTGGGGTTTAATGTTTGCTGCATGGCTCATAAACATCCCTTTGATTCCGTGCTGCTCCTGTGCTTCTGTTCCACGGCAGGACAACACGAGTCACTGAGACAACAAAATAGATCAAAGCTGAGGATTCCGCTGGAGGAAAGTAAAATCTCCAGCTTTCCTCGTGGCAGGACTGGCTGGGGAACAAGGACAGGACTTGTGTCACCCTATGTGCCAGACAGCTGTGCACAAACCTCTCCAGATATTCCTTCTTTGAGAACATGGCCTGGAGAGTTTTCCTATAAACCCCCTACGTGGAAATTTCCTCCCTTCAATCATCTGGACAGGATTGAGACACAGATTCAGCTTCCCTTGCCATGGCCAATCACAGAAATGTGACTTAGGAGACTGAACCAAAAGTTGCTGTCCAGTCTGATTGTACAAATGTGTCACTTCCTCTGGGTTACTCCAGTGGTTAACACGCACTGAGAGCTGTGGCACAGCTTCTCCAGAGAAATGAAAATATCATCACTTTAACACTGAATCCTCCTATTTCTCTGGATTTTGTACTCCCCTTCTGCTCCAGGCCAAGCAGTCCACAAGCACACTGCTGTGTCATATCCCCAGTTACACATTTACTCATTCTATATTATAGAAGTATAAACGGGTTCCTGGAAGTATCACTACATTCGTTTATTTTATTTAGTGTTGCTACTTCTCCTTGCTTCAAAAAGCTTTTCAATTCCTACTTGGGAAATGTTCCTTTCACCAATAGCTTTCAGTATAAAATTCAAGGCAAGCCTGGGTTCAAGTTTCTGTGAAAACTGCTTAAAGCTACACACATTCTACTCCCAATTATATCCATTGATTATCTTGATTCTGATTTAACACTGATCAACAAAAACTAAATATTGCAATTTCTCATTTTTTCACATTTGGAATTCTTCTCAGGCCGACAGCAACACACCAGGCGCCAAAACTACCATTAAATAAAGCAAATTCTCAGTATTTCCCTAAACCCAGCATGTGTCTTAAACACTTCATATAAAAAATTACCCTTAGGTATTTCTCAAACATATGACAGAGAGAAATCAGTGTAAAACTGGGAATTCTTTACTGGAGATGAAGGCCCTGGCACGAAGCTGCGGTTGCTCCATCCCTGGAAGTGTCCAAGACCAGGACAGACACCTCTTCTGTCACACCCAGAACAACCTCTGCAGATGCAATTCTGTTGTAAATGCTGCCTGATCCCAAATATTAATGGAATATACAGCCAGCATAATTCTGGCTAAGGTTAATTTATTCTACACTACTAACACAGCATTCAAAATGTAATAAAAACTCCCAGTATAATTGCTATTGCTGTAAACTCAGATGATTGGTGACAGCTTTACAGTCACCTGCTGCAGGAAGGGGATAAAGCCCATTATTAGCAGATGATGATCTAGAAGTACCAGTGGAAGAAAGAGATTTTTCTTATAGATATCCTGCTAAAGGCAATGGAAAAGGCTCTTTACATGGAGTTAGACAAATCTTGACCAGAGTCAGATATATTTTTCCATGGGAAAATTGACCCCTCTCTGGGGTCAATTGACCCTCTCTGGTCATTACTGTCAAAGTTTGGGATATCTCTGGGTATGTGTGGCTTAGAAAAAATATAATATTCTAGTAATATCCATGTAGTTATGTTATTTATGGAGAGGTTTTGCTCTCATTTGTACCAGCTACACACCAGAAGAATTCCATCATTCTCTCCATGACACCCCTTTCACTTCAGGAGCACCATCAACTGCAGGTTTCTGGATGCCAGAACAGTTTCATTATTTAAAACCTCTGAAAAATCAGGGAACTGAGTGACACCTGCTCCTCACCTCCAGAGGAACAGTTGCATCACTATATTTAAGCAACTGGACACACTCATTTTTCAATTCATGTTCTCTAAATCTAGTAGTCCCATAAAACCAAAACTAAAAGTGTTCTTCATCCATGTGCATTTTCCAAGTGAGCTGAAATGCCAATTGTGTTCCTGCAGCCTTCCCAGCAGCACAGTGGACAGGGCAGCAGGTGAGACCAGACAGGCTGTCCTGGGTTACAGTGTATTCTATTACCATCTTCATGAGCTGTTGAAACCAGGTGTAGCAATGTTCCCTGCCTCCTCCCTCCGGACTATCTCCTGTTCATGGGCCCATCAGTGCCTTGCCCCATGACTCACAGATAACTCGCCCCTGGACTATCTCCTGTTAATGGGCCCATCAATGCCTTACCTCGTGACTCACCATCCCACTGTGAGATGCTCCACCCAGGGGGAAGGAGCCAAGCATTCCCACCTGGATATAGTCTGGGGTTTGGAACAGCACAGGCAGCCTTTTTCCACTGGATTCCCAGAGGAAGACCAGACCCTTCTACACCAACACTGGACCTTCAGNCTGACAACACTCGATGACAACATGTCTTAGAAAGTGTCCCAAAGGAAGACTGAGCCCCTGAAAATCAGGAGTTGCCAGGTTTTTTCATCCTGGAAGCACTCAAAATAGCAGGAGAAGGCAGAAAATAATTTTATGGGACACAAGTGCAGCTGCTGGAGTTGGACAGGACTGAAGGACAGGGCTGAAGCATGAGACTGAGCACAATCACAGGCACAGCCCAGTTAACAGAACACATGATCAAGACCTTATCTCCATTCAGGGCCCACCTGGGTGTTTATAAATTGAAATGCTTATTGCCATAATCTTAAGGGTTACCATAACCTATAGCCCTATCCCTAAATTCAGGATAAGAACAAGCATGTTATTAAGCACAGTGAAATATTTAAGGGGTTTTAGGCTCCTACCCTAGAGAGGAGCCAATACCTGAAAGTGCTCTGGAGTCCACACCCAGATAAAATAACTATTGAAGTGACATGTGGTTAATACAAGATGATGTGAGGAATAAAATCAGTCGAAGAAAATTGCTTCAAACATTCCATTACTGCTATTGAATGGAGGTCTCTCCTGATGTTAGGAATGGAGTGAGAGCTTAGACAAGTCCTGCTGGCCTGCACCCCAAATGGCTCTCGCTCGCAAGTTCTTAAGAATGGCCGATCAGGTCTGTTACAAAATGACGTATTTATTGAATAGACACAAGATTACCAGACGTAAGACTTTAAACAGACTACTTACTACATAGGATAAAACAAAAAGAACTACTAGTAGATAAAATAATACAGTGCACGATAAAAGGTACCTATATTACAGCTAGTGAAGAAATAGTATAGATTAGGAGTCAATGTAACTTGCCACCGAATTGATGATGGAGTGCACATAGAGTCATCTCCCTCAATTTCTGGAAAAGTAACCACGAAATTCGTGTCCAAACTTCAGGGAAAAGCCCTACACATTTGCAGGGTGTGTGTAGGAGACTTCTGCCTCCGTGAAAGTTTGTGTAGCTGTTATAGTTTGTAAAGTGAAATGTCTATCAGTCAGAAATTCCAGCTTATCTCCCTACATCTTGTTGTCAAGGCAAGTTGTCCCTTGTCAGCAGGGATTTCACTCCTCCGGAGCCAGAGAAACTCCTTTACCAGACACATACCTGGCCTGGGTTAACTCATCCGTTCCTGTGAGGGGGACAATCCCCAGAACTATTGCAGCAGCTGATGTACAGCTGTGGTAGGGGGGAAGTCCTGCCCACACCTGGTGAGGGCTGACAGGAAGAATCATTTAGGAAGAACACTTGGAATACTAGGATGAGACAGAGAGCGTGCAGTGTCTGGTATTCCAGTGGTTCAAGCTCTGTGTTTCTCTTCTTTACAAGCTCCTCGCATTCTGGATCCCTGCTCAAAGGCCTCAGCCCTGTGTGACATCCTGAGGCTGATGATTCAGTCCCTTTCCTGCTGCCAGAGCCCAGCACTGATCCAAGACTCACCAGAGCCAATTCCCTCCCCATTCCTCAGCCAGGTATTGACCCAGTCTGCCTCTGCCTTGCTCTAGGAGAACTGACAAGGCAGGAGACCAAGGAAAATCAGCTCCAAGTAATAACCTATTCAGTGATTTTATGAGGATACACATGTCCGGAAGCTTACAAAGTCAAGGTTGCCATGTTAATTCTCTAGCACAGGGTGTAGTATCCAAGGCTTGTCTTAATATTTTATTTATACACTGCATAGAAATGAAAAAAATATATATTTATCTCAAGAGGGAAAAAGCAGAGCTCAAATTCCCTCAGAATAACCCTCTCTCATGATTACACACAGCCATATATTTTTTTGAAATTAATCGTTGGGGATTAAAAAAAATTTTAAAAATTATAAAAGATGAGACAAGGTTTTTATTAGCTTTTAATTAAGTGCATTTACTAAAGCCTGAATTATAATTTTAGATTTTAAGTACTTAAAACTAAAGACGAGCTTTTATTGGCAAATGTAAAACTTCAGTTATGTTTGTGAAGGAACTGGGGGACAAGAAGTGAGGGGGGTTACACATCCTGCCACACTACAGCAGCTTCACAGGCTGTCCCAAAGGGGCACCTACTGTGGTAGCCAACAGCTGGCCTGAAGGCCTCACAACTACAATTAATACTCGTTTTATAACTGAAAGGTAACTAATTATATAAGTACCTTGATTATATAACTTGACCAGTGTGGACTATTGGAGAGAAGGCCTAGGCCATTGAGGAAGAGAGCAGCCATTGGCTGATTGGCCGGGTGGAAACTGGTTCGGCCAATAGGGATTGACCATGCAGACCTTCTGATCTGTATAAGGGGAAGAAGACTAAATAAAAGTTGGCTGTTGTGCATGAACCCAGTGTGTCTTGTCCCTTGTCTGTCTCCAAAACTGCGACAACTGGCACCCACCTCTCCTGGAGCAGCTCTGCTTCAAAAATTCCCCAAGAAAAAGTGCTCCTGTGTGTGGATTGATAGGCAGGGAAGTGGCAGGCTGGTGGAGATGGTAATTATTAATTCTGCCAGTTCCGCAATCTGGAGGTTTCCAAGTGTTTTGCAAACACGAGTAGGTTCAGTTTCATAATTGTTTTTAGTCTGTAATTGAATCCTCTCACCTTTCCAAAGCCAGGGAAGCTGAGGAATACTAATCCTGCTGAGGGGGAGCTTGGCTGCTTGGAAATGAATCCCTGGGGAAGCCTCTCCCCATCCCAGCTGCAGTCCCTGGATGTTTTCCAGTGCCAGCACCCACTGCTTGTTCAGCTCCAGTGCATCAGGTCAAAGGGAGGATTTTAGGTGTATTTGGTTCTAGAGCACAGCCTCCACCAGGGCTACAGAGAAACAAGGCTCAGGTTGTGCCAGGGGAGGTTCAGGTTGGATATCAGGGAGAATATCTTCACTGGAAGAGTTGTTAAACACTGGAAGAGAGTCCCAGGGAAGTGTGGAGTCTCCATCCCTGGTGGGGGTTCAGAACTCAGGCAGATGTGGCACCTTTTGATATGATTTATGGGCATCCAGGGCTCGGCTGGAGGTTGGACTGGATGATCCTGGAGGTCCTTTGCAACCTGAATGATTTTGTGACTTCTGGAAAAGGGGGATCTTTGTTGAACACTGAATCACAGCAGATTAAAGCACTCAGAGCGATGGCACAAGCTCCATGTCCAGCCTGTTCCCTCAGCACAGCACAGGCAGGATTTGTGCCTGGTATAACCTTGATCTGCCCTTTGCAAGGTGAAAGAATCTTCTCCAATACACTTGGACACATCTGTTGCAAGTGAAGTGTGTTTGAAAAAAAACCAAACCATAAAATGTATTAAAACAAACATTAATAGTTGAGCTAAAAGGCAGGCAAATCTAAAGTTAAGTCTGTAACTCCATCCTGTGGTATGTAGGTATTACAGCACATTTTTTTAAATTCAGGGACACAAATATTTCTGTTATACTCTCTGATTTTCTTGGGAATTAGAGAGCCTTTCAAAATTTCTTTCGGAATATCCTTCCTCATGCAGGAGAAATACATATGGTGACCCTTGCCAAATTGTTCAGGTCACTGACTTCTTTGGAATATTGAAGAAGAAGAGGTTTGGCCTGAGCTTGTAAAACACCATGAGGTTCAGGTAGACACAGGTTCTTAAGACAGGTCTCCAGTCTGACTGAATCACCCCAGGTTCCTGATTTAAATACACACACCCAGCAGCTTAACAAAAGGAATTATCTCCACCAGCTTCACCACACCGCTGGAAAAAATTCAAATCTACTTTTAAGGAGATGCCATTTAAAAATGCAAACCCTGCCAGAGCTGTGTGTTCCACCTAGCCAGGTGGAAAAGAAACCTGGATCAGGATACCTAATCTCAGCATGCATTGTCCTAAGAGGCTGGAGGAGTTTAGAAATTTGTCCTGATCTCAGGTTGCCATTTCAATGTTTTATTTGCCTGACATTAATACCTTCCACCTCTTCCCAGTGGTTTGAGCCAAGCAGCTGGGCAGTGCTGGGAGGTGAGGGAGCACACACAGGGATGTGTCCTGCTCCCACTGTGCTGTCTCTGCTCACGGTGGGGGCACAGAGCTGAGCCTGAAACCTTTCTAAGCCTTTCAAATCCCTCCATGAACTTGGCTGTTGCTCCTCCCTTCACCAGCCTTGGCATATTTCTGAGCAATATTTGCCTTGAAGTCCCAGTACCTGGAATGTGAGGATGTGTCATTTTAAACGGCTGCAGAAAACAGCAGCAGGAACCAGAGGAGTGGGACTGAGAGACAAGAGCCTGATTCTCACCTCTAGATACACACTTTATTGTTGGGAGGGTCCAGGTGTGCTCTTGTTCATGCTAGCCCTGAAAAAATATGCTAAAAATATAATAAATTCTTTCTAAATATGTATTGCCACTGATCTCAAATTCTGCTCCTCTGGCAACACAGAGCCCCCTGTTCTGTAAATGGCCAGACTAGGTAACAAATCCCTGCCTTGCAAAGTGTCCCTGGGGCTGGATATCCTCTTCTCCAAAGATCTACAGGCAGGATGTGCAGTGACAGGACAAGGGGAGTGGTTTCAAATGGAGAGAGGAGGCTTAGATGAGACTTTAGGACTAAATTCTCTCCTGGGAGAGGAAGGCTCTGGCACAGGTTGCCCAGAGAAGCTGTGCCTGCCCCATCCCTGGAAGTGTCCAAGGCCACGTTGACCAGCTGAAAATACTGATCATTCCCAGTGCATGTGCCTCTGCTGAGACACCAGTGGAACGAATAACCTGTTGGGGAAGAGAGAAAACTGCTGGTGAAAGGCATTAAAGAACTCCTCAGTCACTTACTGGACAACTGAAGTGGATGAATAGAATGAAAAGTATCACCTCCCACCTCCCCCTTTTTCCTTTAGCCTCAGTTTGTCCAGCTCACTCACCCTCATGTTTTGCTGCCTGCTACAATCAGGTACACAAAGCCAAACTTAATTAATTATGATAAAAACAAAAGAAAAAAAATCCTGCTCACTACAATGTTACCTTCCAATTTTTTTCTTCAGGCAACTTCTCAGCATCATGATTTTTCAGCTCTAAACAAAGCTCTTGCTGAAAAGGCTCAGAGTGACAGTGGAAGGAAAGGAGCTTCATCACAGCTTGTGTGTACCCACAGAAATTTTTAAGGCAGACAAGCAAAGGGAAAAGCAATAGTTATCCACCAAAACAAAGCAGTGCCTCTAGAAAGGAAACATCACAGCAAATAGCAGATATTTTCACTCACCCAGACATTAAAAAGAAATCTTTTTTACTTAGCTGAAAAAAAGAGACAATCATATGTCTTGATTTCCCAAGCACAAGGAGTTGATATTGAAAGAGGGGCTGTCAATTTATCTGAAGACAAGAAATGTCCTTTTATAGCAGTGTTTAACATGCACTCATGAATTCTGTATGAACACAAGTGTCTGTGTTGGCTGGTGGAGTGCACATTCCCATTCAAAGCCAGGCAGGAATTCAAACATATTTTAGCAGGGCTGTGAAGGAGCACCATCAGCAACTTTCCAGGGGAGCAAAGCACAGGTGAGTGACTTTACTGAGAGTCCATTAAAAACCTGGCAGCAAAACTGCCCAAAAGCAACATGAGTCTCAATGTGAAGGTGTTGGATTTAATTCCTAAACCTCACTGAAGAGCTGTGAAAACAGAGGAGCTTTCCAGATATCTGAGGTGTGGGATGGGAGAGAGGACAGCATGGACATTTGATGGCATTGCCTTCCTTCACTTGCACTCGGTTGCTCCTGGAATCAGAGCAAGGCCAATCCCTGTTCTTCCACCTTTGCTGATGAGGCTGTAACTGAGAATTCCTGTAATGCTGGGAAGGTTTGGTTGCTCAACTGAATTCCTTCTTGGATATGGAGCTATTTAAATCAACTCCCTGTGAGAAGGACACAACTTCCAACCGGGACAGACCACGTCCTGGAAAAGACCAAAGCAATTTGCTCATTAATTAAAACCGAGAAGACTAAATTTGCTCATTAATTAAAATAGAGAACATAATGGTAAGATTATAATCCTAATGTTACTCCTCTTGTTGTTTGGGTGGTTAGGGTTTATTTCTTTTTTTTTTAATTAAGTTTAATAAACCACAATCCTCACACCAATGGATTTTCACCTGTGCCCTTCCTGTCAGAAGCCTGTTTGAAATGAATATTGAGCTTGTTCTAAGGAGAAGGAGAGTTCTCATATCCAGATTTGTCCAGTTAAACTCATGTCAACCTCAGCTTTAATTTTGCCTATTCCTCCTTTTCCCTGTGCACACCCACATGCTGCACATCTCAGCCTGCTGTGATAAGCCAGGGAAGCAGGAGTATTCCAGTCTCTTGTCAGTCATTTCCTCAACCACCGTAAAACCTCTGCTCTGCATCTGTTTTTGTTACCTCCTTTGAATATAAGTGCCTGGAATTGTAAACAGTTTTCCAGACAAGGTTTTCCCAGATTCATACACAGCAGTACCAGTTCTTCCTTATCTCAGTTATATCAAGATAAAAAATCAGTGATACCAACTGTGTTACTCTTGATCTATAAAACAGATATTCTTCTACTGAAGAGTCAGAAACAAACCCCAGTTTGCTGTGTTTCTCGCTGATATGTGTGTGCCCAGTACAATTCCCAGTGTTTAATTTCCTGCCCAGCTGCAATGCTGAGGGAAGACGCTGCCACTCCCTACTTAAAATGAATTTGTAGCAGGATTAGTAAAAAATAACAGAAATCAACAGACCTTGGCTGGTCATGGCACATGTGAGATGTGAAACCTCAGATGGAAAAAGCCAGTTGGGCTTGATGTCCATTCATGGAAGCAGAGAATATCCTATGTGGGAAGGGATCCACAGGGATCACTGATCCAACCCCTGGCCCTGCACAGACACCCCAAAATCCCACCCTGTGCATCCCTGGGAGCAGTGTCCCAATGCTCCTGGAGCTCTGGCAGCCTCGGGGCCGTGCCCATTCCCTGGGGAGCCTGGGCAGTGCCCAGCACCCGCTGGGGGAAGAACCTTTCCCTGATATCCAGCCTAACCCTCCCTGACACAGCTCCCGTCCTTCCCTGGGTCCTGTCATGGTCACCAGAGAGAAGAACATTTTGACAAGTCCCAGTAAAATGATACCAAAGCCTCAGTGCTCCTGTGACACCCAATTTCCCAAATACATCCACCTAGGCAGGCAGGCTTCAACAGCAAAGCTGCTGTTAACATTCCTAAGATTTTACTGTCAGACTCCAGGAAACAAGGATATCAAATGTGGAAGAGCAGAGCACACCACCACTCCAAATCCCTCTTTTACAGCAACATAAAGCGGTCACCTAATGCAGTGCTATCATAAAATTAAATCACGCTCACTTGTCATTTTGTATGGGCCCAACTGACAGATTAAAAACTACACAGCAAAATGTAATTTCCCTGAGTGAAGGGAGAAGAGGGGGTTGAAATATCTTCGTCTGCAGTGTCTGCTCAGTCCTGAGCCCTCAAGGTAATAAAGCAGCCCCAGGGAGAAGATTTAGCAGCGTCTGCCTTTGGGGCACAGGCAGCACTTGGCCTTCCCCTGCCAAGGGAAACAGGATTCCAGCAGCCTGCCAAGGTTATCTTTCTTCTTTAGAGAAATCCTGGCAGGGGGAGAGCTTTTCAGGTTGGAAATTTAATAAATGTGCAGTTGAGAGAAGTAAAAATAGTTTTTCTTGCCGCATCTTGAGTTCAGGGAATGACTCTTCCTGAGCTGCCCCAGGGATGTGGGGTGAGAGCTGCACCCAACACCCACCAAAGGCAGAGAGCATCTACTGCACCCACAGGAACCTTTGCTTCCTCAGGAATATTCCTATGTGGAGCTAGCAAGGGCACTAAATACCATCTACAGCCCCTTGGAACAGGGGCTGTGTGTGCCCAAGGTAGCCTCAGGGATCTGTTCCCAAAACACAACTTCCACGGAATGTTCTGAGTTAGGAGGGACCCACAAAGATCAAGCCTATTCCCAAGGGAATGGCCCATCTGGGGATCAAACACACAACTCTGGAATTATCAGCATTCCATGGAAAGGCTGTTGTCCCCCAGAGCTGGAGCCCATCCCCGCACTCTCATTCCCATCCCCAAATCCCCAGAACAGAGCCAATTCCAGGGCTCCTGGAGGTAGCCAGTCTGTTGGGATGTATAAGCAGCAGTGGGAATAAAGAGATTGCCAAAAACATCAGGGCTGAGAGCATGAAAAACTCTGCTCAGCTCAGCCCAAAGCGCCCTGAGCTGCAAAGTGACATCAGTGGCTTTTCACTCCTTGAGTCTGTGAGGCTCAGCTCTCCCTGGGACTTCGGCAAAAGGATAAACACATGGAAAAGCGAGGAATGGGGCACAAATATATCTTCCCATGCACACACATCTGATCCAACCAGCACAGCCCCCTCCAAAAATCTCCTTCTCCTTTCTGTGGGGCCCCTGGACTGCGACAGCTGAAAAAAAACTCCTACATTGGGATGAAAACCTCACTAATTTCAGCTCAGAGTCAGGTTAAACCCCTTCCATAAAGCAGTAATGCCATAACGCAGATACTCACCCTAAATAAACGTGCAGGAATTCTGTGCCTTTCCCGAAAATCGTATTTCCTGAACTGCCTGTGGGCTCTGGCACACACTGCAGGTTCTATTGATTAGAAGGTCTGTTAAGATTTATCAGACTTGATAATGCACTCTACTTGATTAGGATTTCCAGCTTCAGAGTCAATACAGGTTTCATATGTGATGGAAAGCACTTGAATTTGCTCTATTCCCTTTGGAAATTTGACAGGAATTGTCTTAGCCCCAGCACTGGAAAAGCAGAAACACAGCACTTCAAAAATTAAAGAAATCCTTTTCTGAGAAATTAAAGAAATGCTTTTTGAGCAGAAAGGCATCTCCTGCCTGTCAGGGCTACAGGAAAATGAGAATCCCACTCTGGACAGAGGCAATAAATGGGAAATTCAGGCCTCTAGAATTGTGATTCTTCTTACTTCAATATCCTGAGTCCTTCCCTCTGTGTGGAGGGCTGTGAGCCCTCAAGGCGGGAGCCTTTTGCACACCCCTGGAGGAGTCAGAGATAAGCAACCTTCCTCAGGGTCATGGTGAACAAAACCAGCTACTCCCAACACGCCTTGTTTCTTCATGGTGATAGTCTGTACACCGTTGGCTAATTGGTTGCCACCCCACCCCCTGTTTTTCCCATATAAACGCCTGCTTATATCTCTGACGAGAGGGAGTTCTCATTCCGGGTCTCCCCTTCGCAGGGTGGCTGGACAATAAAGGCTATCGCTGTGGAACTGCCATATGAGGCTCCTGTCTCTCTGTCCCCGAGTTTGCCTTGGGTGATTTCACCAAGAGCTGAACTACAAGAGCTGGAATCGCTTGTAGCTGAGAAATTGCTACACT
This sequence comes from Rhagologus leucostigma, assembly GCA_013397725.1. Taxonomy (NCBI): domain Eukaryota; kingdom Metazoa; phylum Chordata; class Aves; order Passeriformes; genus Rhagologus; species Rhagologus leucostigma. The sequence goes on from VZTD01003927.1 coordinate 22,275, forward strand.
TGCTGAAATCACCTATCACTGAGGGAGGCCTGCCAGTGCCCCTGGAAGGGCTGTTCCCCGGCGGGACGCTCTCTCTAGGAAGGTCGCGGCATACCGCTGCTGATCAGCATCCCTAGCGACACCTCTGGACAGGATAAACTTCATCTAATATTCTACATCCTCTTTGTAAAGGGATTTTTTTCCCTGTAATGAAAAAGTTCACCTTAATTAAGTAGCAGCCTGTATAGAAAGACTTTTAAGAAAACCAACATGTAATTTCTCTCCTTAAAACTTATAGATACATCAACATTTACAAATTTGTTCCTTTTTAAAAGGATCCACTCAAGTGAGGCATCTGCAGCTTCTGAATTCACCCACTCAGCTCTGACTACAAAACTGATTTTTCTCTTTTAGCACTTGTGGTCAACTGCATCAATATTTCTGTGCCCACACAGTGCCAGACAAAAATGATAGTATTTTAAAGCTTAAGCAGCTGCATTTCAGTCTCAGTCAAGCAGCTCTTTGTCATGTCCAGAGGAGAGGGAGATTTATAGTAGGGCTGGATGCCTGCACTGATGCTCCCTCATTTCATCTGTGCTTGGAATAGTTCTGGCATGTGAAAGGAACTTCTGAAATGCAGCTGGAGATGGACTAAAAGCTACAAGGTTGTAGATTTAGACGAAAGAATGGAATCCTTGGAAAAAACATGGCTTAAAATTCATATTTAGAATAAACACTCTTGGAAATTATCTATGAGATTATCATACACATTTACAGCAGAAATTACACTGATGCGGGGTTGGTTTGGGGTTTAAAATTTTTCTTCCTGCTGTACAAAGTAGCAGATTCTCTGTGGATGAGTTTTCTGAAGGTGCCCACCTGCCTAAATGTGGGAATTAACACTCTTCAGGATTTTCCAAACCACTTCAGATTGTAAAAATGAGTACAAATACCTTCAGGACAAAAAACCCACCAAAAGCAAACAACTTTAGGCCAGATTGGATGGGGCTTGGAGCAGCCTGCTCTAAGGGAAAGTGTCCCTGCCCATGGGGAGGAGATTTAAGGTCCCTTCCAACACAAGCTATCCTAGAATTCTATGAACTTATGTCCATGTGTTTCTTTAGATGCTTAAATACCTTAAAGAGACCCAAAGTTGTGCAGGGATGGTCAGGCAAAGGCCAGTGTTCAATTTAACATATGACTATCAGTCCCTCTCTTTTAGAAGCCAAGCAAACATCCAAATTTGAGGGGAAAAAGTCACATATATAGGAATTACTGAGGAGTGCAGCATTAAAACCCTCCCATGTGTGCAAGGTTCTCTCCAAGCCTCATCTGCCTAAAAATACAGCCCCAAACAAGATGTTTTCTTCAGTTTTGTTGTTATATTTGCTGGCAACTTGGAGAATCTGAAGTGGGGTTTGATAGTGCTCAAAGCATCTCCCTGATTCATTGCTCCAAATCTGGACCTCAGCGTTCCCTTTGGGTCATCCCATTTATATTTAGCAACACACAAGTGCCTCATGATTCTCTCCAAAATAAACATAAAGAGGCTTTAATCAAAGCTGAGGAGCAGAAACTGTAGCTGTCCCACGCTTGTTCTCTTTGAGAACTCTAGTAACGGTAATTTCCAAGTCCCAGGGATATCCAAAAAAGTCCCTGTGAGGGATTTCTACCATAAAAATGCCAAAAAAAGCTCGGTGGTTCAGCCCAAATTCCATTAGGGTTTATAGAAAATGCCAATGGGGCCATTCTGTGCCTTGAAATGTGTTATAGGAAGTAAATTTGTGATCAAATTTTTTACTGAAGGTGAGTTAAACACAGTTTTTATTCATATCAGCCTGGGAGCAGCCACGGCCACATCAGTCCCACTGTCCATGCTCCTGTTTTCCCAGGAATCTTTGTCTGTTGGAGAGATTTAAGTGGTTTTAGCACTCCAAGGATGGCCTTCCTGGGCTGTTCTCAGCATTTTTTAGGATTCCTACAGCAGAGAGGAATTTGGAGCCCACTTTCCTCATCGCTGCCTATTTTCCTTGCCTTGGGACGCAGCCTCTCCAACAGGAACAGTTCCAACCAGGAACACAGGAATTTGTGGACAATGAAAAGCTGTAGCAGAGGAAATTTTCAGCTTTCTGCTGCATTCTGTGAGAACTTCATGTTTCTCACAGGAACTATGCAAAATACTGTTAAGGGTTTTTGTAAACTATTTCTCTATTTCTACACCTGCTGTTTTTCCAAAGGATTGTTACGTTATCCTGAGAGAAATATTTTGAAATGGATGTTGTGTGGACTGACCAATCACCCTGATGGATGGTTGGTCAGAGGTCCAATAACCTTCTGCCATGCTGGCAACTCAACTTATAAAAACCGATTTATAATTAATTAAATAAGCCATTTTCTCCGGATTTTGGTCATGTCGTTTCTCACCGTCCCGGGCACAACAGCGACTGGAATTCATTCCAAGAACTCCAATCCACAGGCAGCTCCTGCTGACAGAAGGAACCAAACACAGATTTTTGTCCTCTCTGCTCAGGTTTTCTGTCTCAGAAGTATCCTTCCCATATTGGTTTCCTCCCTCCCTTGGAACTACACTGAAAATTGACCTCATCCTCCTGCTGTGTCTTGGCAGCACTGCTGGGATCTGAATCTTGGCATTCCTGACACTCTTCCACACGTGAGCCCTTTTGGAGGAATGTCACAACTTACAGCACATATCAGAACAAGAATCCTACCTAAAATTATAGAAAGCCAAGGAATTTTTAAATTATTTTTGTTAAAGACTGAAAATCTGCTGCCAACCCCAAACCAAGGTGATGCTCTCGGGCACAAGGGTGGGATTGTGGGGGTGTCCTGAGAGGCATTTGATCCTGATGGATCCCTCCTAACTCAGCATATTCTGATTCTGTGAACTGATCACATCCATTCATCTGCAGATAATAGTAAAAGCTGGCAGGATGTTCATTCCACATTCTCTGCCACTTATTTTTCCCCCACAGAAGTTCAGCACCTCTGCCCATCCATCCCTCTGTTTGAGGAGCCTCACCTGGTTCAGACCCACAGTAGGAAGTTGTCCCTGGTCCATATTTGTGTTGAGAGGCCGCAGTTCCAGAGGGATTGCCCCAGGAGCAGAGGCACCAGATGCACCCCCAGCTGCAGCCACCACAGAACAGGAGGAACAGCAGCTTTTGGCAAAGTGGGAGCCTTGTAGGGAGCTGGATTGGCTCCTTCTCCTGTTTATGTTTGCCTTTTCCTCATCTAATAAGGCAGGGAGACAGATGCCCTCTCCTAACAAACATGAGCTTAGCTCTTGATACCATCCAAGAAGCAAGAAATTCATTTTTAATCATCACATTCTCTTCTTGGACTTCCCACTCTGCCTAGAGCTTGAGCAGCAGGGCTGCCAAGGAGTGAGTTCCAAAGCACTGAAGTTCTTGTGGGCTAATTATTTCTTATTTCTAAACCCAAAGAGAAACACTGTTTCTTGCAATCTTGTGTATTCAAATTAATTAGATTTACAGTCTTGACTGGCTGATCAGCCAGCAGTGGAAAATAAGATTCCTACACAAATAATGAATTGTTCAGTCATCCAATAAAGCAAAGCAGCAAAACGGTCCCTTTTGCTCTCATGTGAGCATAATTGCCATCCTTGCTCCAAATTAATGGCTTTTTCCAAGTATTCCGAAGGCCATCAAGGAAGCTGCTTCAGATCTAAGTTATGAATATGAATTTTAGAATAAAAAGCCCGAAGTCTCTGGGTCAAACACAGGTGTAACCTGCCTGGAAGCCATGACTTAATGATGAGTGGGCTCATTGGCACACTCCTTGAGGCTGGAATTTTCTTAGGGAGAGCCTGGGAAGAGCTCAGGGCATCTGTTGAGTGCTCAGGGCAGTACAGGAGTTGCAGCTCTCCAGCCTCGAGTGCTGAATTCTGCAGTGTCCTCTCACACCCAAAACAGGAACACGACCACAGCTCTTGGAGCAACCAGCCCAGAAGAGAGGTTAAAGGGAAAAGGGGAATGTTCGGGTCTGCCTGGTGATGTTACCACTGAAATATTTCAAAATCTGTCCCAAACCTTCCTAAAACAGAAGTTTCAACCCATCCAATGTCACAACACAATGCCACAACACAAAAAACTGACCCCATGGATGTTTTGAGAGGGTTGTTCTACAAAATCAATCCCATCTGCTGACATTTGCACAATAAACCAGCTGAGGAACTCTTTTATGATTTTTTAAATTCATCTGGTGCAGCATTTATTCAAGAGGGCTCTGGGCTACACGACCTGGTTCCCTGCATTCCCGGGGTGCAGATAAAGTGTCACTGTGATTTCCAAGGTGAGTTCTTGGCACAACACTGCCAATGAATTTGGGCCTGAGTGGCTGTTATGAAGAAAAATGGGAATCAGCTCTTTTTCAGTTGCTCACCTTTCCAGCCCTCAAATTTTAGCACTTCCCAGCTCCCTCCTTCTGTTGTAAACACACACAAAGGAAACCTGTTCTTGGTCTGGGATGGTGAGAGCATCACTTCCATCTGTCAGGAAAGGCCACTGGGAAGGTCCAACCCTCACCCACCTCACTGCTTGACATCACCCCACAAAAGCTACATTTGGAAAGGAAAATGCAGGAAAATGCAGGAAACATCTTCAAATTACCATCTTGGTGGGCAATAAAGCAGCAATGTTTGGTCAGTCATGGGATGCAAACCTGTCCCAGGGCTGCAGAAATGGTCCCTTATAGAATAATTTCCATATATGCTTTAATCCCACAGTACCACTCAGGCTTTAACTTTCTTATGAGTGACTTTGTAATCAGTGATTACCACGAGCACACGGCAGTAAATAGGGGGAAAGAGGCAGTTTTTATTTTCCCATAGCAGGACTGTGGGAAAATACATGGATATTTTATGCTTACTTAGGCAGTAATGACCCATTCTGAGCTCTCTCACCTCCCTGGCTCTGCCCCTCAGGCAGGTTTCAGTCCTTGATGGGCAAGACAGCTCCAAAGGCAGAGCTGCTGTGGAAACGGAGATATTTTACAGCATTAAGTGACTTTAATTGAACTTTTAATCCAACATAAATGGTGTCTTCCACACCCCAGAGCCTGCTTTCCTTTCTGGACCTGACTTCAGGTATCTTTTTCGTTATGGCAGATCCCTTCTCATTTAGCTCATCGCAGAAGATAATGCATGAGAAAAGAAAAATAATCCTCAATCAAGGCAGCTTGGCAGCAGAGCAGACAAGTGGAGGGAGGAGTGCAGGGCCTGGCCAGTTTTAGCAAATAATGACGGTTTTTGCTTGAACAAAAAGGTGCTGATGTCACTGAAGGACATTTTAATATTTTAATATTTATATTAACATAACTCCTTCATGCCTCAGCTCCTCCATCAGCTGTGCGTCTACAAAGACTCCAACCTGAAACAAGCACTGTGAGAAAGGGCAAGGCATCATAAACCAGCATTAGAGGGAGCTTTCTTCTTAGTAAACCTTACTTGAAAAGAAAAATATCAAAAACCCCAAAACAAGAGCATCAGCAGGGCCAAGAACTTGCTATTTCAGAATTATTTTTGAACTGGTGCATCTGCCAAGAGACAGTGTCATAAAACAACCAGCTGAGTGGAAGAAACTTTTAATATCTTAATTTTCTGTAAAGCTGCTGATTTCACTTGATATTCATCTGAGGTTCAATAAAGGTTTTATTCTCTTTTGTTTTTAAAGTGATTGTGTACAAGCGTGAATCATCTTGTGGTGGTGCTAGGGTCATGTTTTTGTTTGCTGTAACAGGAATTTGATGTCCAACACTTTCTAAAGTACCTGGAAGCTCCAGGCACATGGCTCAGGTGTTTCATTAGGCCTCCAGTCACCCCAAAGTTGGCCTGTGCTCGCATTTCCTCACTGAAACAGGCTGTGCTCAACCTGTTCCTAATGGAACAAATCCTGCACAGCCCTCCGTAACAGTTGTTTGGGCTGGGAGCTGCTGATTCGGTCAGAAAACAACATTTTCCAGGTAAAATGAAGCCCTCATCAATATTAGGATCTCAGCACATTGCCTAAATGCAAGCAAATACTGAACTACAGCTACAACAAGGCAGGTTTTTCATACCCAAAATAAATTTCATAGGCTGGGTTCCTCAGAAACTGCTGTGAATGCACAATAAAAGCAGGGCAAGGTGAGTGGGATCATTTCCCCCCCAAAATTTGCACTCCAGGAGAAACAAACATCACATTTGTGGGTTAAGAATGGTATTTTAGCAGCTCAGGATAAATTTGAAACTCCTTGCTGGGTTGTGCAGCCCCAGCCACGTTCCCAGTGCCTGCAAAATCCCAGCTTTCCCTAATCACTCTGACATTTCCAATCACTGAAATGCAGCCTATTGAGCTGTGTGAAATCCGTTTAGGGAGGAATCTGAAGGACTTTTGCATCCTCCTAACGGGGAAAAAATCCTATTGTGCTTTTCCTGATGTAACAGTGGTGATAAAAGGGCATCTCTCATCGTGTGGCTTCTGCAGCTAAACAAAACCGCCCCTCCTGTGGTGTTAAATGGTTAAATGGGTGGCAGAGGATGCTGGCACAGAGCTGGTGGCAGTGCCTGGCTCAAGGTTTATTTCTGGATCCTTCTGCTTTATTTCTGGACCCAGGGATGCATTAAATCTGGTACCGACAGAACAGAAGCTGAGGCAAAAAACACTGATGAAATAAAAGTGTCCCAGACCATGGAGTGACAACAGATCCCATTACATTTCCTCCTGTAACACCCAGGTTCTGGTTGAAAGGAGCTCAGGGTCTTAATTCCTCTTAAAATCGGAACTTTCCCTACAATCTCTCCTCAACAAAGCACTGGAAATGCATGAGTGGGCAGAACCTGGGTGCTAAGGGTGCCAGAGAATGAGGCACCAGATTAAAACCTCGCAGAACGGTGTATATTAACACGGTTTTAGATCCTCAGCACAAAGCATTGGGGTTTTGAAGCACTTTAAGCAGAGCAGAGACAGAAAAAAACCACTTCAGAACTCTTGGGAGTTGCAGGTGAGCAGCTGGGCAGAAACTTTTGAAAGGTTTTGAGATGTTCAAATGAAAAATGTATCAAAGGGGAAAAAAACCAAACCAACCAAACCAATCAGTGTTTGCACATGGGAAAGGCATGGGAGTAATTCTTGAGTCAGGCCCTCAGAGACTCTCCCAGGGCTACAAATTAGACCCAGATTCAGTTTTTATGATGTTAGAAGTGAACAAAAGTGGCACATAAACATTACCATTATTATTTTTTATATTTTTAGCAGGTTGCGAATCTGAAAGAGAAGCTCTGTCCCAGCTCAGCCACAGCAGCCGAATTCTTCCCAATGTTTTCCATCCCAGGGATTAAACACAAGGCAAAACACGCAAGGAGGCAACACAAGGCAAATGACATTTCAGCTAATCGGGAGGCTACGAGCAGCTAATCACACATACCCGTCAGTCCCTTGGAAAAGTTCCCCGAATGCCAAGGGTGAGCAAAGGAAACATTTATATTTTCTGAGGATGCACTTTGCCCCAAAGGGTAAACAAAGGCTAAACAGAGAATTGCCGGTGATTTCTTCCAGCACCCTGGGAATGGAAAAGCCGGGGGAATCAACTCAGGACCATGAGAAAAGCTGTCCAGAGCATCACAGCAACAGGCACGGGCACAGGGTAAATCCTGCTCCAAATGCAACTGCAGCACTCCAATTAGCATTGTCAGCATCCTAATGGGCAGCAAACCCACCCATCAGCACTGAAATCCTGTCCTTTTAACACGATCCTTCACCTTTGGAAACTTCCTTTGTCTTCCATGAAACCAAATCCTCACCCAGCAGCTGGAAGTGATGCTTAAACACTTAACGTTTCATTTTCCAGTACAAGGATTTTTCAACTCATTCTGTTATCTATCTATCTACCTTTAAAAGTAGCATTAATTATGCTTTAAATAGTTTCCACTAAATCCTCCACATCCTCTCAGATTCCAGCATTATCTAGCAAATCAATCCTCAGGCACTTAGCTGTTTCAAGAGTAATTGACACACAATGCTATCTCATTTATTCCCGAGGAAATAAAGCTCCATGTGTTCCATATTGTTGGGCAGCTCCTTGTCAGAGGTTTCTAGGTACAGTCACCTGTCCTCATTCCCATTCCTCCTCCCTCAATTGTCCCATTGCTAGTATTTGTGTATTCAAGAATCATCCGATTTCACCCACAAATTCCTTCACACTTCATCTTGTAAATAATCATGGAAAGGTTTGGGTGGGAAGAGACCTCAAAGAACACCCATTCCAACCTCACCACGGGCAGGGACACCTTCCACTATCCCAGGTTGCTCCAACCTGGCCTGGGATACTTTCAGGGCTGGGGCAGCCACAGGTCTTCTGGATAAGTGTAATTATTCAGGAATATTCTGGGAGAAGGGAAGGACTGGGCAGACATTCCTAAGGAATCGGTACTAAATGCAAAGCCCAGCATCACCTGCACCCCACAAAGGATCATGGCAAGAATTCCCTGTCATATCAACTCCAAAGAGAGGTGACAGGGATAGAAACAGAAATGCAGAGTACAGGATTGCCCTAAAAAATGCAAAAGACCCTCAGGAAAGAAGGAACTTCTGAGAGATTAAGGAGCACAGCATGATGAGGAGGATGAGGAATGGCTCCAGGACTAAGGAGGGCTCTGACATGTGAGCAGCTCTTTAGGCTGTGGAGATTATAATTTTTATTTCTGTCCATAAGGTAATTTTTATTTCTGTCTGTAAGTTTTTCCTCTTTGTAGGAAAAACTCCCTAGAGAGAGAGACCCTGGTGCCTTTCCAGGAGGGAAAAGCCTCTTCCTGCTCCCCTTTGCTGATCACTTTGACACACAATTTCTCTGTGCCTGGGCACTGCTACTACTGGCCATAAATCCATGGAAAATTTACAACCTGTGAGAGGCTGAAGCCATTTTCTGGCACAAGATCTGCATCTCTCTCATGTATGCATGTGTATGAGCATGACCTATAGCGCCTCTAAATTATTTATAGACAAACAAGTAATTAAAATTTTTATTCTGCCCATTTCAAAGGGTGGAAGGGAAAAAAATGTACTTTATTCTTTCATCAAGGAAGTTGCTGGCCAAGCCCATAACTCTGTCTGCACGCTGTAAAGAACAGGGTAAGTAGCTCCTCATCAAACACACTTTGCATTTTATGGGATGCACTGAAAAACTAAGTGGCTTAGTGACTTCTGCCAATGTCACCAAAGGAGAGACCTCAAAACACAGAACATCCCACCTCTCCTAAACCACACATCCTCCCAGAGGAGATTTCTGCCCAGAACTGGGTGAGGGGACTTGGGAGTTCCTCAGAGTGACCAGCTCAACACACAGAAATTGTTTTGTTCTTGACTTTCACAAGTCATGTTTAACCCCCCTGTGCATTTCCTAAGTTCACTGAATCCCTTCATGAGGTGACCATGGAGGGCAGGGTGTTTATGAGCACAAGAACTCTTGGATCTTATTTCCATCTCATTCATTTTCTCACTTTGTGACCCTGAAAATGACTTTTAATACAATAACAAATAACACCCTGGGCTGGTGGAAGGTGTCCCTGCCCGTGCCAGGGGGCTGGAACGACATGGGTTTTAGGGTTCCTTCCAACCCACACCACTCCAAGATCCTATAACCAATCCTAACTACTATTTTGCATATTTCTGGGAAATAAGGAATGCTTTAAAAATCAAACCTTGCAGCTCTGGGGCCACACACAGCTGTGTCAACACAGAATCACTCACATGACCTTCAAGGAAAGGGGAAAAAAAGGAGAACAACAGAGTAGAACCAGATCACCAGGCAGACCAAGATAAATTATTAAGGTTGGTTGGAAGGTGGTTTTCTTCTTGAGACGGGTTCAAATACAAAATGAGTGAGTCAGTTCTTTGCCCTTCAGATCACAACTTCCCTCTGGTGATTCGGAATGTTGAAAAATTTTAAAAGAGTTAAAAAAAATAAAGCCAGAGGCTTCAGCCACAGCACTGCCCATGTTCTCAGACCAGCAGCACTAGTCTTTCACTGAGGTGTTTTTCCACTGTGATAGAACTGAGAAGAAAGTGGTTTAGTGCCTGCTCAAATGCCAGAAGCAACACTGGCTAGGGAAACTGAGACATGCAAAGGGACATACGTCACCATAATATTTTTCCTTAAAAAAAAATAAAAATCACTATAAATATCACATCAGCCTCCTAAATTATCATCAATAGCCCAGAAACAATTGGCTACAAAAATCAAATGACTGTTTGTAAGGTGGTAACACACCTGCATCAGACTCCCAGGGCTGTCCTAAGTGTCAGGGTTGATATTTTTGCCTGTTGCTGTGCCATATAATAAAAAGAAGATGCTCAGAATTTAACAGAAGTGCCCCATGCAGAAGAAAAAGTGATTTACAGGTGAGAGGGGAACATGTTTCACTAATTCTGCTGAAGTGGACCCATGATGCACTCGCTGGCTTTGGAAGAACATCCCACTCTGTCCTGGGCTGGGAGGTTTGCTGGGCAATATTTCTCTGCAGCACCATGAATTTAATCAGATCAAAATGTCAGCAGAGAAAAATGGAGCACACAGAGGCTTTTTCCCCTTGGTATTTAGCAGAAGAAATGGATGTTTCCTTAAAGAGGCAGTGGAGTGGGCTGCACAAGAGGTTACACCTCTGTTCTCACCGCTGGGCTCGGTTTGGACTCCACTCTCCAGGGATACAAATCAGGATTTTTGTTATATTCAGCACAGCTGATTGTGTTTGTTCTGGCACAGCATGGATATAAAACGATGGCATTTATACTCCAGTGAATATCCAGGGTGGTTGAAGAGCACTTTATGCAGGAATGGAGCTTGGGAATCCTTCCACAAATCACAACTGGCCAAAAAACCACAGGATCAGTAACACCAAACATTGCTGACTCCTGCAAACAGCAACCTTGGTTCTTCCCACCACCAAATACTGATTTCCACATGAAAAGAATGTGTTTAGAATAGCACACTCACTGTCACCTCTAGGAGTGCCTGGGGGACTTACCACCACCATTAATTTACACCCAGTTGTTTCAAAGCTTTGTGGACAAAGCCGACAGCAGTGAGAAAGCACTAAGGAGAAAATATCCAAAGAAAACCCTTCAGAAATGCATCCAGATAAAACATAAAGCTCCTCAAAGCAAGATGGAATATAACCCAGCAGATAAATCCCCTTCCCAGTATCTCCTTCCCCATTTAATAAACCCAGCCTTAACCCCAGCTCTTTAACGAGCTGCCCTGAACTAAACCCCCACCCCAAACCCAGGCAGGATTAAAGGCACTTGCTCCAACCAGAATGGTAATTAAAGTGAATTTATATTAATCCAGGAGAGCTAAAGGAAAGGACAATGATTATGAGCAATATTGCTGGCATTTTCAAGAGACATGAAAAGCATTAAAAGGGAATATCTAAAAACTATTAGTTAGGAAAGCAGCCATAATTGGAGAAGCAATCCAGGCTGTCTTTAGGGCATTTGATTCCTCCAGGGGAGATAAACTCAGAAAACCTTTGAGGAAAATAAAACCCAATTTTGCAACCTTTCTTTTTTTTTTTAATGGAAAGGGTGAAATTACTCCAGTAAAATATATCTACTTATTGTTCAAAGTGATTATAAAACACATCACCAGCTCTAATTATTGCTTTCACAGGGGGAATTTGGTATTTTGGCTAAATTCGCTCTTTATAACAATGATAGGTTAACCAAGAGTTTATTGCAATTTTCGCAGAAATTTTGCAAGTATCTAATTGACTACAGGCAGTTTTTTCAGCTTTTTTTGAGTTTTTTTTTAATAAATCTTTAAGCGTCAATCGTCCTGGGTATGAATTTAAGTGGACTCCTCAAAGGCTGAATTCCTTGGGATCTGAGTTTACTGGTTGGTGGCAAAGATTTTCCTCCATGACCAAAGTTTCAAATCCTTCCTTTGATCCATTCAGATCTCACCTTCCCACACGAACACTGCTCAGGCCTTCCATCCTCCCCTCCACTGGATCTAGAAATCCAAATTATTTCTTTTTTTAACACAAAGTTTTTCATACTTTTTTTTCTTTAAAAAGAGAAGAGAACAATAAACTGGGAAATGAAATTACTTCCCTGAATGCAACCTAAAATATTCCAAGTCCAGGGTTTCATTCATCAGACACCAAACAAGTTCCAAGGGCACAAAGATGATTATGGGATTGGAGCACCTGTCAGATACAGGGAGGGTGGAGGTGGCAGGACCCTCTAAGCCTCAAGATGGCTCAGGGGATCTCATCCCTGTGTCCAAGGACTTGATGGGGGGTGAAGAGGACAAAGCCTGATCCTCATCTGCTGCCCTGAGACAGCACAAGAACCAAAGGGAACAAGCTGAAACACAGGAAATTCCATTCAAAACTTGGGAAACGATTCCTTATTGTGAGGTGCTCAAACACAGGAATGGGTTTCCCTCAGAATATGTGGAATTTCCATCCTTGGAGGACTTCAAGGTCCAAATGGATGTGGTCCTGGGCTGTTCTAGAGGTTCTAATTGCTGTTCTAATTGCTGTTCTAATTAGTCTAGACCCTGCTTTGAGGGGGGGGGCGGACTAGACCATTCCAGAGGCCCTTTTCATCCCAGCCCTTGAGGTGGAGAACACACAGTTACTCCCCTAATGTCCCGAGGGACTTTTCCAAGCCCCTCAGAGCAGGATGTGAAACAAACCCACCCGTTCCCTTTGCCACTATTCCCCTTCCAGCTTTCTGCCTGGCTTGATAGGTCACATCCAGCTGGAACATCTTTGACTTTGCCTTGGAATAGAGGTGTGCATTCCCAGAGCAATCAATATGTCCTGCAGACGGATTTATCAGTCCCCACTCTCTGTAATTAAGCTCAGCAAGAGCAATAACAATGCCTTCAGTGTTCATCCTTTCAAAGTTGTCCTCTGCTCCCTTTAATCTGTGTGAACAGATGGAGTCCTGCTCCATCACCTTGCAAACTTTTTCCTGAGCTATTAAAGCCCCAGCAGAATTCAAGAGGGATAAACTGAAGGCAGTAAATGTTTAATAATTGCTGTCACTTATTCCTTCACAAGGTTTTGGGGTTAATGAATAAAACATGTTCTTAAGAGGCTGGGCACTGGGAAGCCAACAGAAAATGTCCTGCTGAGTTCAACACATCGTGCCAGAGATGGAGATCCAATATTTACTTCCAGGGAATATTTATCTTACTGTGTTGATACTTCAGAAATCTCCCTGAACCACAACCCCAATCCCAAAATCCCAGGTCAGCCAGGAATGAGTTTTTAACTCAGTAGTTTTGTGAGCTTATCAAGGATAAACTCATCAGTTGGTTCCTTCTCCAGTGACACATCAATGATCAGGACTGGAAGTGCCAGAATTCCTGTCATGGGGGGCACTTTGTTGTAAGATTATTTGTATCAAATTTGGTAAATGACTGAATTAAATTATTCCCTTAGTGCCAAGAAGGGGGTGGCAGAGCTTGGCCCGCTGTCACAACTGAACATTTCACACCAGACATCACCTAGAGTGCAGATGATGCTCTCTACTCAAGGCAGAAATGCTCTTTGTACCTTTAGACCAATAAACCTACTTAAATGAAAAAAAAGAGGAAAATAAAACCTTTATCCCAGCCAATTTTTGGGGAGGAAAATTAATTCTACTGAAGTCAATGGAAATACAGGAATGTCATGGAAAAAAAGGCCTTAACCTTATGATGCTGCATCACAGAAAATTTGACCCCTATGAACAAGGTTAATGCCCTCTCTGTACATTGAATTTCAGCTTTGCTTTTGCCAAAAATCTGTAATGCAACAGCTCAGGCAGTTCATTTAAAAATATCAAAAATGCATGAATTTTCATGGGTTTATTCTTCGATACATTCAAAACCTGTAAATAGGAGCAGGATTGCACATTCCACATTCCACTCTAATTTCAAAGAATAAGGACCCACCTCCTGTTGTCCCAGACAAGTTTACCCACAGCTCATCCAAAGGTACTCACTGACCAAGAAAACTCCAAATGTGCTGAGATTAAATCTGTAAAGTAGATCTAAACCCAGCTCAGTTTATGGGGCCTTAGCACTGGCTTTAATAGGATTTGGAGCAGGTTTAAACCTCAGTGTGACTTAGATCCCAGACTGGAGCAGATGCTAAATTGGCTCTGGGTGCACTGGCAGCCAGAATCTAGCCCTGACTGATGAGAAAAGCTCTTCCTGCCATGGTCACCTCAGTACAGGGTTCTAAAGGAAAAGAGGATGGAGAGGTCTGAGCACAGCACAGAGCCTTGGACAGCTTTAACAATTCCCTGGCTCTCCCTTGGGGTTTCTTATTTGTTTTTTTCAGTTTTTTACTCACAACCAAAGAGAAAAAGTCACTTTTGACATGAAGTCTTGAGCTGTAACTCACGGCACAGAGTAACTCTCTGAGCACAGGCTGCCCAGGATTAAGGGTACAGATGCAGTTGCTGGCTGCTGGCTCCTCCCATGTTCATTAATTACACATTTATGGACACCTTATTCATCCAGAAGGATTTTGAGACAATTCACCAAGCTGGTGACACAGATCTTGCAGCCCATTATCTTCTCCCAGGTATTTAATGCATCCAGCACTGGGGGAACCTTGAAGAAAGGTGAAACACAACACCCTGGTTGTTGATTTTGGTCACACAGGATGCCCTGGAGGCTCACACAGATTTTATAGCCTTTGTGCCATGTTCCAAAACACTGCTGTAAGCTAAGAACCTCTGATGGAAAAATGGCTGCACTGAGGGAAATCAAGATTTTCCTCCAAAATTCAGAGAGTTCCTGTCACCTGCAGCACTTGCACAACTTTGTGAACCAGAGTTTAACTCCCCCACAAAGAGCAAAGTTCAGATTTTCATTTATAGGATTTCTCTGTGCTACACTGGGCCACCGAAACACTCCTTCACTCATCCTCAGTATTTCAAGCTCCCCTTTGAATCAGAAACTGTTCACAAATACCAGCGAGCCTCTTGGTAAATGTTCTTCTTGGATTTCACATCACTACCACAGGCCCATGTCAGTCTTTCTGCCATTTCTCATTGAGGTGAAATCTGCTGAAAACACATCCAGCAGAGACAATTAAGAACAATGCATAAAGGGCATCCTTGGCACTCTGGAATGTTGTTGACAAAATGAAGACATTGCTCACAATTACACTCAGGGTAATTTATGCAGCTGGTGGCTTCTGCCAGCACAGGCAATGCCAGCCCTGCTAATGAAACCAGGATCAATCTGACAGCAGAATGATGGCAGATTTTGAAAACAAGGACCAACAGTTTGCAGGTGGTTTAGGCAGCTATAAAATCTGATTTATAAGGGCTTTTTAATCCTTGTTTTAATTCACCTTGTGGGAATGGACCATCATAAAGCATCCTGCCACGTTACAAGCACCGAGCTGTTTGAGATCCAGCATGGCTCGAATACAGGGAATTCTACAAATTTTATTGCAATTTTTTTGCTTTCTACTCCAACCTTGCCCCCTCCCCACTGTCACCCTGACCTCAGACACAGGTTTAATTCCCTAGCATCCTTATTTACATACTTTTAGATTAGAGCTGAGGCAATAGAGGCACAGCCCGGCTGGAGCTGAGCTTTGGCCATTCCTTATCCTTCCCAGGCTGTAATTTATGCAGCTGCTGTTGAACATGGAGTCACATCCATCTCCCTGCAGCACCATTCCTGCTCCACAGCATGGGCACTGCAGGGACACTCTGTGTCCTGTCTCCATAAAACCAGATGGCCCAAAGGGGGTCTCTAAACAGTCCTTTAAATGTGACACTTCTGTACGCACAGGAAAGGGGCAGAACTAAAATATGAAGTAAAGACAAAAAAAGGGATGGATTTTAAAGAGACAATGATTTCCCTGTGATGACACAAAACATCGTAATTCCCAAGCAGAAATCCAGGGGCCCTATTCCCTCTGTACTGAGCTGCAGTCTGCTGGAGGGCTCTGCCTCCTGCAGCATTTTTGGATTGATGCCACTGCTGCAATCGATTCCCAGGAGATCCCATGGCTTCTCTCCTCCTCTGCAAACACCCTCCCCATGGAGGAGGCTGCAGAATCAGACCTGAGTCCATCCTGTAACTCCGCATGTCCACAGGAATTCACCCCTTTGGAAAAAGGACCGAATATTGCACAAGATGAAGTTTACATAAAGGACACGAGATGGAAGGAGGGAACGTGTATAATCAGTGTCCATTTGAGTGCAGCATCCTTCACTTCTCAGATATAAATCAAGGGAAAACAGAGCATGGAGGTCCCTCTGGGGCTGGCAGAAATGTTGGTTAAAAAACAGTTTCCATCTCATGGAGGGAAGGAATTGGAGTTTTAACTCAGCACCAGGTTCTTGAAATAGCAGCCCTGTCTGACCTCCAAGCCCAGCACCACCACAAATCAGTCTGGGTGGCAAAAAAATTTATTAGCACCATTTGTCATAAGCAGATTTTACCAAGTGACAGGGATTTGCTGGGTGGAAGTAGAGAAAGGTTGGATTACACTCAGAAATAGAAAGATAGCAGCACTTCTGCAAAGCAAAATATTGCAAAACAGTTCCAATAACACTCCTGAAATTCTGCTGGGGATGGAGGGAAGGGTTACATTCCTCATCCCTTGACTGATGGGAATATTCTCACTGAGGATCCACGTTTCCCAACAGTTTAAAAGGAGATACTGACAGAAAAGCAGGATGGCAGATGTCCCAGCTAACTGAGCTCCTGGCCAGTAGGACATTATCTGTGATCCTAAAACATCTATAGGAGCACAGGGAGCAATCCTGGGTGTCTGCCTGGCAGCCAAAGGATATAAACCTTCTGATCTGAAGAACCTGATTTTATTCTCATCTGTTCTGATACCGTTATAGACACCTTAAAAGTCCTCTCATCTTTTTAGTACTGCAAAAAGTGGTGTAAAATAAGGTGGAGATAAATCAGGAGCAGTCCTGGAACATTCCTGCTCTTCAAAAAGGCATTTCCTGTAATCTTTATGCACAACAAGAGAGGATAAAAACGATCTTGAGATATTGTTGTTTACAGCACCAAAATCCAGGGGCAGCCTCACATTGCAGGTCACCAGTGCCAGGCACTTTTATTACAGCAGTTCCTCAAAAAGCAATGGGTCCCATCATGGATGCATCAAAAAAGGCCCAGAATGTTCATTTTCTAACATCACCCAGGCTTTTCCAGACTTCCAAGAGCTTTCTCCCATCCCAAACAGAATTTTCAGACCAACAACACCTGCCAGGCTGCTCTCAAGGAGGAGACCAAAGACCTCCAGGCACCAGCATCTCCAGGGGCACAGCAGGAAGAACTCACTTAACTGAATTATTAAATAAATATTATTATTTAAGAAATGTGAATATAAATTCCCTTCAGCCTGATGGGCAGCAGAAACTCTCCAGCTACTCCTACAAAACCACCAGGCAGGAGCAGCCCTCAGCTTCCCTTCCTTTCCAGCCCCTCCTGGGGCCCTGATTAAAGACCTGTTTAGAAAGGGAGCAGTACCTGCTGAAACAAAGCAGCTGCAACACCCAGAGCTCTCCGACCTCGTGCAGCCAAATCCTGTTGAGGTTCTGTAATTTGGTAAGTGCCTTTTGAACGGTTCCAGCTGCAGCAGCCCTTGGGTTTGAGTGCTTTGTACATCACCTGCGTTTATTATCCTTCAGGCAACCATTCCCCTTGTTTTATTCTTTAATTTATTGCATGTTTACCTGCTGGACTACACTGGGAACATTGCTCCTTTTCCAATCAATTCTATCATGGAAGATGTTGTCAGTGGAACTCTATTAACAAATCTCTCACATTGCAGCCCTGCTCCCAGCAGTGCTCAGGTTGTGACTGCCACGGTTTCCTCAGAGCAGATTAAGCAGGAGAGAGGCTCAGATGCTGTGAGTGGCTCTTGCATAATTTATCACCACCAGGCAGGAAGAATGATGGGGCAAAGCAATGGAGAAAATCAGCTCCTTAACTGTGTTTGAACACTTCCTAAATCTGGGGAGGGAAAAGATATTTTGCCTTTGTTGGATGGACAGTTCCAAAGGCCGATCCCGCACACACATACACACCTGAATTTTGTGTATTATTCCAGCTATGTAGCTACACAGAAGCCATAGGAAGGTTGTATTATTAGGAATAAATAAATAATATTCCTGCTAGGAAAGGTTATTATTCTTCATGGAGAATAAATGAACCATTTTTTCACCAGGAGGAGGAATCAGGTGGAAAACTGATCTGGTTTGCAACTGTAGGGCACAGCTGAAGGCTCTTTTTCATTAATATAATTATTATTAGTTACTGTGTAGCTCTTTTTTAATATATTATTATTGCAGTAAATAGTTCCTATTTTTCTTTAGTAGCAATTCCCCACAGGTCACCCCATTTATCAGCACTCATTAAATGCATCTCTGAAGAGGAGGAGCAGAACCAGCTCTGCTCTGATGTCCTCCAAGCCAAAGGGTCTCAAGTTCTCCATAAAGTGAAAGGGATGTGGAAATGCCTCCTAATTCCCTGCCATTCCCATAGATCTCATTTTAGCCCCAGCACCTTCCAAAGGGGAGGAAGTCAGGAGTGGACAAGCAAGGGCATCTGTTGGTGCACTCCAGACAAGCAATAAGAAATTTTAGGTCACTTCAATTACAGCTAATTAAACTGCAGATAATTAATGTGACATCTAGATCCGTGCACACCCACAGCACTTGGCAGCTGAGAGGCCACAGGGCTTTGCTTGTGGTGCTCCATTCACTCTCCAGCACAATTCCTTCGGTATGTGATCTCTGTCCTGGTCCCTGAGGAGGGGAATGAGAACAGGGGTCAGGGGACATTGGCCAGAGCCCTCAGACTTGTGTCCCCTAGTGAACAAAGGAGAATTAAGGGATGAAAACCACATTCTATCATTATGTTGAAGCCACAGTGCTTAAGTAATTTAGTTTTAGAAACCAAAGTTCTCAAAAATTGGATGTACAAGGAAACCACGATCACTGGAAATGGGCCATTTCTCAAATTCTTGTCGAGACTCATGGGGAATCATAAAATCTTGGAATGGTTTGGTTTGGAAGGAACCGTAAAGGTCACTTAATTCAACCCCCTGCTCTGGGCAGGGACACCTCCCACTATCCCAGGTTGCTCCAAGCCCCGTCCAACGTGGCCTTGGACACTTCCAGGGATTCAGGGGCAGCCACAGCTTCTCTGGAAATTCCAGCCCAGCCCCTCCCCACCCTCACAGGGAACAATTCCTTCTCAATACCCCATGTACCCCTGCCTTCTGTCAGTTTGACACCATTCCCACCTGTGCTGTCCTTCCACCCCTTGCAGTCTCTCTCCATCTCTCTTGTCCCCTTCAGGCACTTGAAGGCCACAATTAGGTCACCCTGAAGCTTCTCTCCTCCAGGCTGAACAAACCAGGTCTCAGGTCTCAAAATAAAAGCAAAACTTACAGCATTTTGCACATTTTCTGCCAACCAGAACAACTCTTCGATGTTTGCAGCTTTATAGTTAAAAAACAAAAATCTCTTTTTCATATTTGTTGCGTCTATAAGTTCTGCTCTTCTCTGACACTCTGACAAGGCCCCATGATAAAAAAAAAAAGGATCTAGGATGGGATCTCTGCAAGTTTGATAGCTCTGCCAAGTTTCATCAAAACAACTCACCCAGGTGACTGACTGGAGAAATAGAAAAAAAAACCCCTCTCACATTTCCCAAAACCCGAGCGCCACAAAATACATCTTCAAATACCCAATCTGAGCCTGAATCTCAGCCACCCATTAATTTTAGTGCAGAATTTATATCACAACTCCAAACCTCAGTTCAATAACCTTTAGCACGTACGTGATCTCTAAACTGCAGAAATGGTTCCTTAAAACTTCCTGGGAACAAACCAGGTCAACACTTGATTGGATTGTTAAATTTCATGTGCTAAAAAAGGAGTAGATCCTGTGCTCTGTAACTCCCCTCTCTGGGTTTGAAAGCACTCCATGAGGAGGGAAGTAATTTCTGTTTTGCAAACATTCCTGTGCTCACATAGGAAAATGAGGAAGAATAATTGGAGTACGAAGGAATAGGGGAATTGATCCCTGTGTTTCACTGGGCAGAGCTGGATCATGAACACAGAGACAGAAAGGGATTGAGGCACTGCCACGGTCTCAGTGGTGAGGGACAGTTTTTTTGTCACTGGACTTTGCAGCATCCTGTTCTTGTCTGGGATCCCCTCATCCAGCAGGAAGTTCATGGCAGCCTCCAGCAAAATGAAAACCTCAGACCACCACATTCCACTCATGGATTAATTAACTTCTCCCGCTTCCTGAATTCTTCTTAACCTAAATCCCCCAAAAAGTCACTGATAAGGCTGCACCAAACCCTTGTGCCCAGAACTCGACTGGTGGTCCAGCCTGAAATCTCCATTTTCAGCCTCTCTAAGACACAACATGAAGCTGATATCACTGGAAATGTTTTCATGGCTTTTTCCACTCTCTGCCCCTGCCCTCTGCACCCTTGGGTCACCTCAGTGGCCTGGTCACGTTGACCCCATTGCCCTTAAGGTGTCCAGCTCTTACCTATGCACTTACCCCTGCATCCGTGGCTCAGCTCTCAGCTCTGATCCCTGGCACTGAGCACAGAGCAGGTGATCCATGTCCAATTACAACAGCTAAGATCCATGACATGTCCTTGGGAGTGAGCAGGAAGCAGAGCTTCCCTTCGTCCATCTGGTTTTTAATAGGATTTGTACAATATTGACCCTTTTCCCTGTGCCAGGATGGGCTGAGCCAGGTGAGGCCTCGCTGGCAGCTGCTGCGAAAAAGCCACTGCCCCGTCCCACCCTAATTCTACCCAGGACAGATGTCGGATGTGCAGATGTTTGGCTGCAGGGAAGAGACCAGGCCCTGCTAAAGCCTCTGCTGCTTCTGGTAGAGTTGTGTTGGAGACAATTTAATGGGAAGAGGTTTTGTTTTATTTGGGGGTGGATGCATGGGGGCTGGAGTTGTCCTTAAAAACGAAACCTTCCTGCCTTTAGCAACATAAAGGAAATAATAGGAGGAGTTTCCGACAACAGAGAACTGACTCAGCACAAACTTTATCTTCCATGGGCTGCTTTGTCTTCCCAGAGTGGTTTCAAAGACTGTCCAGGGTGTGATTTTCAGGAGGAACCTCTATTTAGGGTGGGT
The DNA here is from genome assembly GCA_013397725.1 of Rhagologus leucostigma. Taxonomy (NCBI): domain Eukaryota; kingdom Metazoa; phylum Chordata; class Aves; order Passeriformes; genus Rhagologus; species Rhagologus leucostigma. The sequence continues at coordinate 43,439 of VZTD01003927.1, forward strand.
GGGTTCATTATTAAAGCAAGGCAGTAACATCCAAAAATTGTTTCTTCTGCAGGCATCTCTCAAGCACAACCGTGGGGGACTTTCACACCCGTTTTTTTCTCTCCCTTTTTGAGCAGTCTCTGGAATTTTAACACCAATTAGGTACCTAACAGCTGCTCCCCTGTGAGTAGATTGGAGCAGACAGTTCCAGTCCTTGAATGATCAGAGGCAGAAGATACTTCTGACGTTTCTGTGACTGCAGAGTGCCCCCCAGCCCCACTGACTCATCCATCTCTTTGTTTCCATCTCCACGACCTCATTAGGAGCTAAACTTTGGGATTTATTTATAGCTGGACTTAATTTATTACATTAATAAGACAGCAAGACACAGCTGAGCGTCTCAGATGGAAAATTAAGAGCTTCTATTGTGACCTGCATTATAAAAAAGCTGTTCTTTGTGCCTCAGCCTGAAGACTCAACACGTTGGAGAAGCAGCTTCCACTCAGTTCCATTTAGTTTTATTTATGGATGACGAATATCCAATTCCATGTCAGCGCACACACGAGGAGCGAGGGAGCATCTAAAAATGATAAAGCCAATCACAGCAGATCAGGCTCATCCAAAGTGATGGCACACCTCTGAGTCCCAAAACAGAACTTCTGCCTCACAAAAAGATCATTTTCAGACAAGGTGGAAACAAAGTGTGGGTCACTACCAGAGGTCAGAGCTGTTGGATGGGGGGTACGGACTGGCAATCAAAGCCAGGGCAGAACAAAGGCATAGCTCTGCTGTCCTTGGATGTCACAAATATCTCACAACAAAATATGTCACAACTTCTGCTTCTCTGTTGGATAATTTGAAATTATTTCTGCTCAAAAGTTTCTGTCTTTATAAAACCTGATCCACAAACACCAATCAGTTACCCCCAAATGATCAAAACAAGGTAAGGTAAAAGAAAAATTTACACTAATTTAAAATAAAGGCTTTTTAGACCAAAATAAAACCCCCAAACCCCAAGTTCATAAATATTGTGTAACATAACTTTTCTGAGGTTTGATGCATGTCCTGTGCCCACATGCCCATCCTCATTTGAGACAAAGGATATCTGTCTAAAACATTTACTCAGAAAGAACTAATTAACTCTCTACTTTCATTAGTGAAAAATAATACCAGAGTGAACTGGAGTGAGAATGATCTTAAACAATTACTGTTAATTGCTTGTGCTTGTACGAAAGACCTTGACAAATTCCCAGTAATGGTTTATCCTCCTTCCAGGAGCAGTGAGTGCCCTCCTAAGGCTTTAGGAAGGGGATGATGTTAACCCTTAATTAACCATTTGATGGCTAATTAATGGTGTATGTGAAGAAGAGGGGAAGAAAAAAATACTTGATAATAATGGTAAAGTACCCAGAAATTGGTTTATTTCTTTCTGAATTATTTTCATGCATTTAGTCTTAATTAAAGCAAACTCCTAAAAAAAAATCTTCAGCTACCAGAGGTTTTCTCAGCCAGGATATTAAAGAAAACATCAAATTTCCATAGAAGACAAAGAATGAAAGCCATTCCTGGACTAAATGATATTGAGATATTGAAGCAGCACACAGATAATAACATTTCACTGAGAAATTCCTCATGGCCTTTCTGTTCCCTGCTTGCCTAAGCCGTGGGGGTGAAGGAAGCCTATGAGTCCTGGATGATCCCAAGTATCCCCAAGGCTTCTCTGCTAGGAAGTGGAGAGGTTAATAATTTCCCTTTCTCCTTGCTATTGCACCAGGATGAAAGTTGAGTTTCCCCTAGCTCCAGCTCCTAAGTTAAAGTGCCAGGATGTGGGAAGTCTTCTGTTGTGAAGATCCAACAGCTGTCTGGGCAGGATTCTGCTTGGGAAGCTTCTGCAGGAACTTGGCATCCTCAGGGTGTTCACGTGATTCAAAATCACTGTGTGTTTTCCTCTGTGAAGTAGAAGTTGAGATCTGAAGGACCTTTGCAAGTTCATGGCTGGATTCAAAGCACAAACATCTAAACTTGTTTGAGAGTGTTTATGGTGCAAATCACACCATTAATTCAGCCCTGGTTTGGAATATGCCGTGGACCCCCTCAGGATCCCTTTCCCAATGACAGCAGGGAGGGAAAAATGCTCACAAATCCAGCACTGAAGGTGGTCAGGAGCTCCCCAGCTCAGCAGGGCCATCATCTCAAGCTCAGAAGTTCATCAAATCACAGGATCATGGAATGGTTTGAGTTAGGGATCTTAAATCCCATCCAGTGCCACCCCTGCCATGGGCAGGGACACCCACCACTATCCCAGGGTGCTCCAAGCCCCATCCAGCCTGGCCTTGGGCACTTCCAGGGATCATGGGGCAACCACAGCTCCTCTGGGAATTCCATCCCAGCCCCTCCCCATCCTCACAGGGAAGAATTCCTTCCCAGTATCCCATCTGTCTCTGCCCTCCGGCAATGGGAAGCCATTCCCTGTGTCCTTTCCCTCCATCCTTTGTCCCAAGTCTCTCTCCATCTTTCCTGTCAGTTCCTTCAGGTTCCGGAAGGTGCAATTAGGTCACCCCAAAGCTTAGCTTCTCCAGGCTGAACATTCCCAGCTTTCCTAGCCCTTCCTATGCCAGCACAGGGTGGATGGCCCCGATTTCCTTCCCCCAGGCTCTGCCTCCCATGTGCTGAAGTTTTTGTGGGGCTCAGGGAGCAGCAGTGACTGTGCTGTGCCCCAAACCGGCCACTCCTGGAAAAATGGGATAACGACCCAAGGATCTGCCTCCTCTCCTGATATTGCCACACTCAGAGAAAGTCAAGCCTCTCATCAGGCATCTCAAACACCATCTGTGTGGGGAATCCAGGTCTCAGAGTCGCTGAGCCTCGTGATGAATGTCCCCTGCTAAAAGTAAAAATGTGTCTTAGGTTACAATGTAAGATGTAACCAAAATACATATTCTATCACCATCTGTTAAAACCAGATGGGGCAATGTTCTTTATCTCTTCCATGACACATCCCTGATAACTCCCTCCGGAGAGATATCTTCTGTTAATGGGCTGTCTAACCTCACTGCATAACTCATAAAATTACATCAGCCCATTGTGAGATGCTCCACCCAGGGGGAGGAACCAAGTATTCCCGCCTGGATATAATCTGAGGTTTGGAACACCACAGTCAGCCCTACCAACTGGATTCCCAGAGGACAAGAGCTACCACTGGACCTTCAGGTGAAGACCAGACCCTTCTACAGAATCACCACTTCGGCAGAACCACTTCATCTGGACTGCTACGACCACCCTGACTAACAGGGTGTTGGGTTGTATCCTGACTCTGTCAGTGTTCTTGTACTATTGCATTTATTTTAATTTTCCTATTAAATTATAATTCTGACTTGTGATTTCCCACTGGTTTGTTTTCAAACTAGTACAAAATGCTGCGTGGAAGATGATGAATTGGACAGTCTGCTTTCCTTAAATCCAGCCTGCTTCCATGGAAATGCCAGGCAATTACTACATATTCTTTAATCCTTGCTTAAAGATATTCCCCTATTTTTTCATTCTCTTCAGAAGGAAATGTTCAGTGTTCAACTCCCCAGGAAGGGAAAAAGAGAGGAAAAAAATCACTTATCAATAGTCATGATAAACAGAAATAAAGTCATGGATCTTCTCTTATGCCCTTGAATATTCCTTTTCTTGGGATACCAGAACTGAAAAAAAATGTTTATTTTATGGTCCATTCATAGAGTGACAAATTTGTTGGTCCAAATTCTACCTTCAGGAAGACCTGAACCTAAGAATAAAAATATATAAAAATATCCAGTTTCCAAATGTCACCTACAAGGCCCGAAGTGCACTCAGTTGATACAAGAGTGGATTTGTATGGAGAAAACTTTAGAGCTTTTAGTTGCCATCTTATATATAATGTCACTTTTAGGATACCCTGCATATGAAATAAAAATTACCTTTTTTGACAAATGTGGTCACCTTCAAGTTCCTCTTTGCTTGGGACACCATTAGAAGCATTGGTGGAAAAGAGTTGGAAGTTCTTAGGAAAAAAAACACGTTAACAGAAAAAAAAACAAGGATTTTTGTTTCTCATATTTCTGGATCCCACAGTTCTTTAGGAAGCATCTTTTTCTACATGAGGAAAAAAACCAGAGGAAGGTAAATAAAAAGACTGGCAGAGTCACACAACAGGGACTGATATTAATAAATAAATGCTGATATTAATAAATAAATTTATAAACAAAAAAAACCAACCCCAGATCTGAAAATGCATGAAATTTCTCAGCTGAGTAGTGGCAGAAGTTGATGGATACGGTGTGAAATAATCCTTTCCTTCAGAGAATATACGGCTCCCCAACCTGGAATTGCATCAACCTCTGCATAGGAGGTCCCAGCTCAGCAGTGATGTCTTGGAGCATCACAATCCCTGTGCCTTTTTTTCTGGAAATATTCCATCATCAACAGCCCAGTTGAGCAGCCCAGGGACTTCCCTGGGATCACACAACAACTGTTTAACATTCTTCAGAAAAAATCCTCTGTTTGGAACTGCCTGGGTGAAGCAGAGCACTGAAAATCAGGATGCAATGGTTAAACCTCACCTCTCTCCAAGCACCACCATCCCAAAATTTGTGGTGCACAAACCTTCCTGTCGCACACTGATTCCACCTCTCATTAGAGGAACGTTATTAAAGCAACCAAAGTGTGTTTCAAAAGGAGAGGATTATCCCAAAGAGGAAAGACAGAGAATTAGGTATTAAAATGCAAATTTGTTTTAATGCTACATCAAAGTTACTGGGTAATAAAGCCCAGGGATTATCATGCTTTATGGATACCAGTGATTGTACAGCCTTTTCTTCTGCTTCAAAAACATTTCCTGTACATCGCCAAATGGATGAAGGCCAGGCATCCTGCTTTGTCTGAAGACTCAGATTTAGCTGAGACTTCTCAACAGTGCTTAAATTTAATAGTGATAAAATGCAGTCCTTCTCAGCCCCCACGACTTCCTGAGGGCTCTTAAAGAACATACACGTTCCTGTGAGCATGAGCCCAAGAGGGGCCTGGGTTTCACCACTTCCCTCTGCAGAACATCACATCAGCTCCTTCCCAGCCCCTGAAATGTTGTTTTTTCTATGGCATCTGTTGCAATAACACATTAATTGTCGGGAGAAATGGAGCTGAATTGCAGCTGCTTGGGGAGGCATGAGCTGGGATGTGAAGGACTGGTTGGATAAAAGAGTCTCCGGAGCCCACTCAGCTCCAGACTGGGAACAAACCCCTCAGCTGGAAGTAAGATCCATGTGGAAATGAAAAAAAACTCTCAGTTTTCACAGAATCAGTCTTGACATGGCCCAGATCTGGTGCTGTTTAAACTCTTGCCTAATATCAAAAGAGAAAAACTCTTGCAACAAGTGTTAAAATAGTAAAATAAAAAGCAGGCCTTAACTGGAAGTTTCCAGGTGTCCCAGTGGTCATGGGCACACTTGGCATTGGATTTCTAAAATTTTTGTAAGTTTAACTAATTTTCATATCTAACAAACATTGTCCAATTAGAAGAGCAGTTGATTAGGTAATTTTCCCCCAGGTACTGCCCCACTGGAGTTGGTCCAGGGCTTCTTTGCCCCATTTCTTGTGTCTTAGATTCTGGTTAGAAAACAAATTGTTCTTCTTGTAGGTTCTCTTCTTGAAAATAAGGCTAAACAGTGTTGCGGTGTCTAAGTTCCTGCGGTGGCATGGCAAGCCACAGCCTTCTCGGAGAGCGCAGTGAGGCTTGCTCGGGGAGAGCGGCTGTTCCGCTTCCCGTGCCT
>VZTD01003927.1:58348-73711 GCA_013397725.1 Rhagologus leucostigma
CCCCTCCCCGCCCCCCCCCCCCCCCCCCACTTATCCCACACAAAAGCTGCCTCCGGCAGTTACCTGTGCACAAAATTTGTACTTTTTAAACAAAAATGCATTAATAAAATTAAAATACTGTTGATACAAAGGTCATTCCTGCTGGTTTGGTTGTTCTTGTACGGAAATGAAAGACTTACACCAGGATAAACAATTACTCAGGGTGTAAAAGACCTCTAAGGTCATCACATGCACCAGTTAACCTAGCAAGATGTTCAAGTTGGCCTAATTTGTCCTATTTTCTCACTCACATAAATGTGTCTTCATGAGAGACAAAACTAAGGCAGAAACAACAAAACTTTCTTTCAGTCTGAAAACACACAAAATAAGCAAGGAGCTGGAAAATCATCCAGGATTTCTCTGGAAAATAACAAAGGGTTCTCAGTGTTACAGGGAAAATAAAAACTTGACTTGAGCTGCAAAGTTACAATGAAGAAATTTGGTTAAACTGAAGTCCAAGCTTTAGAAAAGTTTGATTTTTTTTGTTTGTTTGTTTGAGGGTTTTTTGTATGGTGGTTTTTTGTTTGTTTGTTTTTGTTTCCCCTACGGATTTCAAGTCTGATGGGGAACCAGCTTGTTTCTGATCCAGGAGGAGAAGGGGGCAAAATGAGCTTATCCCAACCCACAGAGGCCAGTGGCAAGGACAAGGGCAATTAATTTATCCTCAAAGTCCACACAGGCTCCTGCCCTGGGAGAAATCAGCCTGGGAGCTGCCAGGACATGGATCAGGGATCAGCCCAGCTCCATGGCCGGAGCCCACCAGCCCCAACTCTGCAGCCAGGCTGGAACTTCAGCTCTGAATCAGCTGCACCTCCACAATCAGGCACGGTTTTTCCCTCGGAAAAATCATTCCAGCCTCCAGCTGAACTCGAGTCAGCCCTCCCGTAAATAATTTGGTTCATCAGCAGAGGTTAATTGCATTCCCTGGGCTTTCTTTTTCCCTCCTATTCCCCAAGTTTGTTATCAGTGGAAGGAGCCAAGGTCAGGGATGTTCTGAGTGAGGGATGACCAGAGCAGATAACTCAGGAGTCAGTGGTGCTTAGAGATTAATAATTAGGGTCTGATCTTTTGCATATTGGACACTTCAAACAGCAGCAGTGCCCAGAGTTGCACATCTTTAAATTAAGGAATTAATTTCCCAAACCTTTACAAAACAAATTAGAACTCTTGGCTGTGCCCTGGGAAGTTCTCTAAAGACTGAATTATACAGTTTTAAAGTAGCACTTAGTTATAATAATAAAAATAATAATAATTATAAAACCAAACAACAAACACAAAACTGCTCCATGTATTGAGCACATTTTATGCCAAAACTTCTACAAAAAGTGCCACACAAGGGGTTCTTCTTAGAGAGGGGTTTTACTGGATGTTCTTGGGTTTCAAAAATTACTTGAACTCTGAAAGGTGCAGAAGGGCATATTGGAAAAATAGAGGAACAGACCCAGATTTGCAAATATCCCATGCATAAATTTCCTGACTTGAAAGGCACTTTTAGGCCTAAGTAAGAATAAAGAACTTAAATATCTTTGCTGTTCACAAACTTGGTTTAACCCAGGATAAATTTGCATGGGTTAGGAATCCAGTTAATCCTGAAAATCCCAACACCCCTGAAAGTTTGGGCATCTCTAAATCTGAGTCTTAGTCCAGTTCTACATGGATATGTCTGAGATTTTCCCTTCTCCAAGCCTAAATGTGTTTTCTGGCTGTATCTTGGGATATTTAATTATAGAGCAACTGGAATGGATGTGGCAGTTCCACGACATAAAGGTCATGTTATCAATGGAATCATAAATAAATAGATGTAAATACTGTAGCTATGCAGAAATAAATATACAAATACATGTATGTGTGTATATGTGTATGTATGCATGTATACGCAATTTATATATAAATCCATAGACATAAATGTATAAATAAAGGACATTTTAGTATGCAAGGAAGCTGGGGTTAATAAAACATAAATTAAATGCCTGGATCTGCAAATATCCCATCAGCAATGGTAAATAAAGCCATTCTTCCCAAATAGCCACACAGGAGCACCCCAGAGAGCAGTTCCAGCTCTGTAACACAGGATTCCTGGTTTACTGGAACATGAGGATTAATGGCCGAGCCTTTGGGATTTTGCAAATAAGAAATGTACTTTTTATTTTCCTTCCATCCATTCATAAAAACAAGTGACAACACAGCAGTGTCACCCACTGAGTTACCAAGAGCATTTTTTATTTGCTTTCTTAGCACAATTTAAAAGTGAAAGAAGTGTGTGCACACACAACTACTAAATGTGCCTTTGGACACCCCTACACACAAATATATTTTTTAAACCACCTAGGTTCAGATCTATTCCACACAGAGCTCCACGCAGAGCTCCACACAAGCAGCATCTCCCTGCTCCTCTCAGAATTTCTGAGCTCCAGTGATGCACTGAGACCAGGATGGAGGCAGGATTTTACCCTGAGGTGAGAGTTGGTTCTACAGTAATGCATCACTCACACTGTGTGTAAGAGCTCTTCACCAAGAAGGGCAACATTTTTGTACTGTATGTTTGAGAAAACAAAACAAAACACAAACCACAAAAAAACCAAAAAAACAAAAATCAAAACCAAACAAAAACCAACCAAAAACTAAACAAAACAAAAACAAACCCCGAAAGAATAAAAAAAACCCAAAGAAAAATACCCACACACCCAAAGAAACAACCAAACAAAAAAAAACCACCCAAGTAAACAGAAACTACTAAAAAAGAAAGAAAAACTTCAAAAAAATTTCCCTTTTAATCTTTGGCCAAACTGCAGCACTGATAAAATCCTGATGCCAAGGATTTTCCAGCCAAAAATGAAACCACAGTGTGAAGCAAGGATGGGAACCGGCTTTGGAATCCAGTCCTGTTTTGGGAGCAGCGCTGTCCCCTGGCACTGAAATGCCACCTGTGGCATCAGGGCAGCGGATAACCTGTCCATCCAAAGGGATGTTCAGCCCTGTTTTTGAGGCCATTAAGTCCATTCCCATCTTTTTCCTGCCCCTCCAGTGTCCTTTTGCAGCAGCTCTGGATGTTCAAGATGTGCTGAGTGTGACACTGCACAGTCACTTTGGGTTGTCCCCAAATAAGGCAGGTTCTGCTGCTGGCAGGAGAGGGAGAAACAAGCCTGAAAGGTCTTGGAAATCCTGAGTTCCTGCAATTCCTTCCCTGCTCGGCTCAATACTGGGAAGATCAAGCCCACAGTAAAACACTCCCCTCAGACTGTATGGGTTGGGCTGGAAATGAGGAGAGATTTTCCATGTTGCCTCTTATTTGTACATCTGCAAGGTCTGTCTCTCATCAAGTTGAGGTTACAAAAAGAGAATCGGGTTTCTGGCACTTCCTAGGACTCAGCTTTGTCACTGGTATAAATTCCCATCAACAAAAGCACATCCCACAATTTGCAATAAATGGACAAGTCGTTATAGCAGGAATGATGAACAGGGGAAGCCTTGATTTGGCAGGGTCACCTGTACTAATTTGAAAACAAACCAGTGGGAGATCGCAGGTCAGAATTATAATTTAATAGGAAAATTAAACACAATAGTACAAGAATACTGACAGAGTCAGGATACAACCCGACCCCCTGCTAGTCAGGGTGGTCGTAGCAGTCCAGATGAAGCGGTCCTGTTGAAGCAGTGATCCTGTGGAAGGGTTTGGTCTTCACCTGAAGATCCAGTGGTAGCTCTTGTCCTCTGGGAATCCAGTAGGCAAGAACTGCTTGTGCTGTTCCAAACCCCAGATTACATGCAGGTGGGAATGCTTGGCTCCTCCCCCCTGGGCGGAGCATCTCACAATAGGCCGCTGTAATTCTATGAGTCATGAGGTGGGTTCTTGATAGCCCTTTAAACAGAAATAGCTCCTGGAGGGAGTTATCGGGGTGAGTCATGGTAGGGGATAACGAGCATAGCCCCACCTGATTTAACAGCTTGTGAAGATGATAATAGAATATATACTATTGGTTACATCTTACATTGCAACCTAGGACATTACCTCCATCCCTTGTGTGATGCAGATCTGTCCAGGGAAGAGGGGTCTTTGGGCTGGCTGTTCAAAACTTTGCAGAAATCCAGGTATTATTTTTGAAAATCAGAACATAAGATATTTCTACAGAGTTCTCTTTCCATGCGAACAATTTAATTATGCAAGAGGCACCTGCAGCAGCCACTGGAGCTTTGCTGAGCAGCACCAAGCCCCAGAAATCATCAACCCTGGGTACCGTCTGAGCACACACACATGTACCTATTCCATTTTTCAAGGATGCTTTGATTAAAAAACACCAGGCTGGCCCACAGGCTTCCTCAGCATCTTGAAATGCAGGTCTGCTGCACCTTGCTGCACACAAATGTTATTCTTAAACCTGTTTCTTACCAAAAAGCTGTCTGGGGCTTGTCCCAGGCAAGCAGCAGGCCCTGCCTATTTTACCTGTTCTTGGCAGAAATGGGTCCCCGTGTTCTGCACTGACACAATCCCTGCTTGATTGGTGCCTCTGAGATCGGCCCTTGAGCTGTTGAGCATGTCCTTGACTCCCTGAATTCGCAGGGAAGCTAGCAGCTGCAGAAAGTCAATTATATTTGTGTTTCTCAGGAGAAAAGGTGCTGCCAGTACCAAGGGCTGGGAACACATTGGCTCAACAGGGTGAGTGAATCCAGCATTTCTACATCCTGTTAAATCTGTTTTCATGGAAAACCAAGAACCTGTTGGCTTCAGCACAGCCAATTCAGCACTTCACAAGTGAGGGAAGAAAAAAGCCCAAACAGAAAATGTTCTGAGCTTTCAAAACATGCTCTTTTGTTCTCCCAGACAGCCTCAGTGGCAGCCAAGGATGTGCGTCCCAGCCCGGGCAGCTGTGCATCCCAGCCTGGAGCAGATAGCATGTTTTCGAGCTGCTGCTTTCCATCTGATTGAATATTCAGATTTGTTGGCACACATCAGCAGCTGAAAACAAGAGGCCTTCCAGAAACTCAACATTTCAAGTCATCAGAGGGCTGTTCATGTGCAGCAAAACAGAAAGAAGCATATGGGGGTGGCAGAGCAGAGCTCGGCGAGTCCTTTCCCTCTCTTCACAGTCCTGAAGCACAACTCGAAAACATTTTGAGAGATGCGAGTTGAAAAAGGGAAACACGTGGGAAACCAAGGGTTTCTCTGGTTCTGTGTGCTGGGAAGGGAGCACAGGTCCCATAAAGCCCAGGCAAGGGCTGCTCTGAACTTTGTGCAGCTGAGCTGCTCCGAGCAAGGGTGAAACTCCTCATGCTCAAATTCCCCCAATTCCAAAGGCGTGACATCAGCCCCAAGTTGGAATTTGGATTTAAAGGTTATCCCAAATGCGGTTGTATGTAAGTCAGTAGTCACCATGAACACAGAGGATGGGATCACTTAGATTCAGGGTGACATTTCTCACCGCACTCCAGTAATTAGATTAAGTTTCGAGATACAGCTGGCTCGTGCAATTGGAAATCCTCTCTAAGCTGTCATTTACAGGAGGCACTCTTCCATATTTCCCATGTGGTCCTTCATGCCTGTAATTTGAATAAATAATGCTCCTGAAGTTACTTTCAGCCGCAGAGTGGTTGGGGAATTATCGCTGTGATCATGCAAAGCCTCTCGTGGTTCTAACGAGCTGTCAAGATTCTGGAGCCGGCAGTGAAAGGAAGGTCATTAGTGGGGGCAAGGAGACACAAAGCTGAGGAACAGGTTTTCATGCTGGCAGAAAGAGGAGAAAAATGAGAAAAATGAGAAATCGTCTCTGCTGGTTTTTTTCCATGCTATAAAATGCTGCTTTGATTGGTTTTGTCAAAATGCCAAGGGAAGATCTAAAGGTGCTTTTGGCCCCAAAAGTGATGATTTTACAACACTAAGACATTATCTCTGTGTTCACAAGGAGAAAAAGGAATGTCCTGGATGGGAGATGCTCTGCTTGCAAAGTGGGAAGAATACTGGAAAGAGGCAGGAACACCCAGAAGTGTTCTGGGGTTTACTCTTTACCAAATGTTCAGGCAGACTTTGCCAGGCAAGCCAAGCCTGGGTGGTTTCACCCAGGTGCCACAGTCAAGGATGACACAGAGACCTGAAACCTGAGGGACCCAAATATCTCATTCCCTCTGCACAGAAACCAGGCTGTCCACACACTGATGTAGCAAAGTATCCCTTAATTCATTTCCATCCTCATTAATTTATCTTCATCCTTTTGGAATAAATAAAAAGTTTCTGCTGCCAGCAAACTCTAATGTTGGATTTTGAACTGAATATCTCACCTTATGCCCAGCAGAACTTCCCCAACAGCTCCTATAGACTTAAAAATACTTATAATTTCTGATCACTCATTGGTCTGTGATGTCATGAGGATACTTTCCTCTGGATTTCATGTAGTTCATGAAACCTGAGGCTCAAAAGCCAGCACAGAAACAGGAATGAATGCAGGTAAAACTATCAAATAGGAGAGATTGAAAAAGGAAAATGATCCAACCTATCCAAACAAAATCAGAGATGTTTGAAGTGTAATTTTTACCTTGAAAGTAATGATCAAAAAATAAAAATTAAAAACATCACAAAAAAAAAAGTATTATTACTGATTTTAGGGTGGCAGATTGCAGGAAAATATTTAAACAACTCAGATGCACAGATGCAGCGAGAACCACAGAGCTTAATCTACTGTTCAGTGATTCTGTGCAGTTCATCTTTTTGCTTTCTACAGTAATAAATGGCAATGGAGAGCTGGAAGATAATTAGCCAGAGTGCTTTTGCCCCAGTTGATTGGCATCCTGATTTTCGTTTGCACAGTCCCAGGCTGAAGTGTTGATTTTCCGGGACACTTCCAAGCCCCTGAACCATGACAGTAAAGGAAGGTGAGAATGGGAAGGAATAAACCCCCAAATGTATTCCCAAATATCCCAAACCCAGCAACACAGAAGGGCCCTAAACTGAGAGGTTCAGCATCATCAGTCTCAGTTTCGTTTCATCTGTGAAGATATCCGGTGAACTGGCTGAAAAAGCTGAATGAGCATCACCAAAATACAAATTGCACATTAAAAATTAGTAAAAGTTTCACTGCCAGGTGAAGTTCCTAGGTCTGCGCAAGGAGCCCACATTGTCAAATGCTTATGAGTGATTAATTTTCACAGTTCAGGAGATTACGGAAGGTTTTTTTCATAACATTCTTCACAGCCTCAAACCTTGTAAAGTAATTTATAGCCATGGAAAGGGTACACATGGTTTTTATCCTGATATATTGCACTGCAGTGGCTTTTCACTAATCTGTGGAACTGTGCAAAGCTTAGGACCCCTCAACTTTTCTTCCCATCAATTATTTGAAGAGTGTTTTCTGTTGTTTGGTTGTTTTGGTTTTTTTAACATTAGCTTACTGCTTTTATACCATTTTCTTCAGCAGGAAGGCAGCAGGAAATTCTTCGCAGGGCTGAAATGGCATCAGCAGCTTTGCAAAAAGGAGATATTCCAGAATCATGGACTGGTTTGGGATGGAAGGGACCATAAAGCTCATCCCATTCCATGGGCAGGGACACCTCCACCAGCCCAGGTTGCTCAGAGCAATATTAGATAACAAATAATCTATGTATTCTATAAATATTTTTATGAACATAATGATGGAGCAATTCATTAAAGACAATTTAAACCTTAAAGCACTTAATTGCCTTGTACATAGCAAATATTCCAAGTATATAAAAACCAATATATTCATGTTTAATATTTCCAAGTTAAGGATCTGAATTTAAACATTTGTGGTTTTTTCAACACCTTGCCACTGACTTCAAATCATACAGCACAGAAGAATCTGAAGAATTGGCACAAAGGATAGCAATTAAATTTCCACCATTTCCATCATCCCAAAAAACCATTTCCCTGCTTTCCAAAACACTCCCTCACATTTACCTGAGCAGAGAAGCTCCTGTAGAATGTCAGGCAATAAAACAGTTCCTTAATATTGTCCTAATATCAGCAGATATTTGATTCGATTATTTACAGTATAAATTACTCCTACAAGGAGTGTGAACATTTCATTTCAAATATCCCAATGTACAAACATAGCAGATCCCAATCATGAAGTGCCAATGTAGGAGGATATTTAACCGCAATTAGCAGCAGCCATATTCGGTTTTTTCCCTAATTTCTGTTTATTTTCAAGATATTAGAGCTTAATTTATGTCTAATATGTGAAATGTGTTTTTGAGTGAGTTTTAAAGGGCAAGGAAATCCCAAAGTAAATCATCCAGATCACTCACAATGTCTGGAAGAAAATTACATGGCAGCAATATTCTTCCCAATTTCCAGGACAGGAATTCTTCTGTTGTCCAGCAATGGCATATCAGTTTTATTAGAGGTAATTGTGTTTATTTTTTCTAAATACTTAGAACTTGGTGAAAGTGAGGTTGAAAAAAAGCAGAAAAAAGCCCTTTTCCCCAGTTTTCTAAGTGATGATTCGGAGGATAATATTATTTGATTAGATAGAAAATTAACTCCAAAATAAAACAAATCACCACATAAAAAGTAAAGTTTATACTCCTTTTTTTGTACTTCAAATACTGAAACATGAAGTTTGTAAAAATTAAATTCTCCAAATTTTGGAGCACACCTTACGTACGCCTGCTATCAACTGCTTCAAAAGCATTTATCAGGGTACAAAAAGCCAAAACCAATTTGCCCATCAAATTTGGAGTCCAGACCTTTCTATCAGCAGCTCAAACTCCAGGTGGGTGGGTTTTTAGGGAACCTGCTGTGAAATTATGGATCTCAGCAAGGCTTCTTGCCCCAAATCGGTCATTCTTTCCCAAACCAGGGCCCAGATCTCTTTCCCCCTCGTTAATTTTCCCTCTAAGTTTCTATTAATTTTAATGATTTATTGTTTTACATTTATAGAGACATTTTTATACAGGTCCTATGATACCTCAGCAAGTATTAACCATCTCCCACTTGCTTTTATCTAGGTCAGGATGTGCCTTAATCCAAAGTTTTCTGGAGCAGAAACGCTGCACTGAGGCACTGCTGCTCAGGACACTGAAATCACTTTTTGTGGAGGTGCACAGCATTTATAGAGGTGCTAGAAGTCTGGTCAACTGTTGCAGTAATGAACGACACAGAGTCCCCAGGCAGGTGCAAAGGAGAGCCCCTTTATTGCAAAAACCCAGCCTTCTTAAGCAGTTAGCTGGTTATCATTTTAAGGCACAACAAACATGATTCAACCAACCACCATACACCATGATGTGAGCACGCGATGGTCACACAGCATGTTTTTCTACCCCTAATTCAGCTGTGTCTCTTTCCCACAGTCCTTTTCTACTTAGCCGAAGTAACAGGCCTGAGCCATCACTTTACAAAGGCAACAAGGCCTTCATGCAAGAGTCAACAGGCTTTATTTCCCTTCCACACACCCTTTTTTACCCAGGTGTTTATTTATTCCACACACACAGAGCTTGGTTTTCATTACATGGGACGGACTTTGAGAATTCTTCATTTTGCAGCAAGGATAAAACTGAAAAAAACCAAATCTCTGCGAATTTGCAAGATATCAACAAAGTCCACCCCCCATGTCTCAGTTTACAGGCGAGATTTTTAAATTCCAGTCCCTTTTTGAGCTGCCTGGAAGGCACAGAGATTGATCGCCCAGAGAAGCCGTGGCTGCCCCATCCCTGGAAGTGTCCAAGGCCAGGTCGCATGGGGCTTGGAGCAACCTGGGATAGTGGGAGGTGTCCCTGCCCATGGCAGAGGCACCACTGGATGGGTTTTAAGGTCCTTCCCACCCAAACCATTCCATGATTTTATGATTTCTTTCCTTACAGAAACCTAACCTTTTGGATGGTGGTTGGAAGGTGGTGGAGGATCAATCACCAATTCCTTCTGAAAAAACACACTTTAGACAAAAGCTTTGAGCAGCATAAGTTCAGGAATTCATGAGTGGTTCTAGTGCACATTTTCAAACCACAGTATCTGCACTGACCTTAAAATCCCAGGTCTGCGACACCAGTCCTGCCCAGACACTTGGTTTGCTGCTGTGGCTGAGGATAACCATGTGTGTAAACCCAAAACTATGAGATAAATCTCACCTCTAATTAAAACAGATCTAAAACACATCTAAAACCTTCAAAGACAGCAATGCCTGAGACTGTGACTGCCTTGAATTTGGCTCACATTCCCCAAATCTTTGAGTTATTTCAGAGCTGGTACTTAATGGGAATTATTTCTCCCTGTAGAGCAATGTGGTCGTGACTCTCCAAGCTTCTGATTTGCATTTAGACTGCAAGGAAAAGGATTTCTTTTGCAGCAACCATCTTCCAGTCCTTCGCCATGTGAATATTTCCACTCTAATTAATGTCACTTAACGTAAAATATTATTCCGTGTTCCGCAGAGTGGCTGTAAATTATTTACTTGTAAAACATGTTGACTTTTCATGAGTTGTTTGTACAGTAAGAACTGCACCATCTAAACTAGAAGAGGAGAGAGGAATCAATCATTTGTAATAATACCCAATAGGAGGTTTACCACATGTTATATCAATTTTTACGGCCAACACAAATAGCTGCAGCCATTACTTTAGATTTTTATTTTCCGAAGGGAATTAGAAATTCACTGTTACCTTCTGCTTCTCTCATGCTGCCCTGGCAATCACAAAATTTAAAGGTGTTTGGAGTCCTTTCTACCCACTAATTAAGGCAGTGCATTAATAAAGCACCAGTTTAGAATATTCATTAAGCACACAGTCTATATGAGGCAAAAAGCTTATTTGTGTGTAAGTTAATGAGCCCAGAATCAGCCAACAACACAGCATCAAGTAAATGAAACGGATTTTTTAAAAAATCACATTTTAACTTACTGCTCATTCACTCTCCCCCAAATTGGGTGTTACTTTTTACATGCAGTGAAGTTTTCAATATTGATTATTTTCATTGCATTAATTACTTCTTTTGCTTGGTACTACTTTGTTTTGGTATTGAAAGGTGTCTGTGTCAAGCCACTAAAAGCCACCCTTGATTCAAAGACATACAAATAAAACCCAGAGGTTTCCTGGCTTGGTGTTTTGCCCTTGGGTATTTCTGGTCCCCAGATTTTCCTGCGCCTGCTGTAAAAGTGTGGGATGACCACAAACCCGTCCCCAAAATGCTGTGGTTTGAAGGATTTCCCACAGAAGCAAGGCCCTGTTGGGCTGTGTGACAGCTGAGGGCAGCGATGGATCTGAGCTGCCCCTGTCACAGATATCGAGGCTGGCACTGACCATGGGCAGCGCTGATCATTGGAATAACTAAAAGATCATCCAAAGCTCTGGTGCCAGGACGTGTCTGAGAGGTCCCCTCCTTGGCACGTGGAGATTTTCTGGCATAAGGAGGAATTTCACCTCTGCTGAAGTCAAGGAGCAGGACAGAGGCATGGAATGGAGAAGGAGAAAAGCAGAGAGGGACGAATCTCACCACACAGAGCCAAAAAATTCTGACAGTGCACTATTTGTGAGAGAAGAAAGAATAGAGGAATCAGAAAAAGAACAGGAAACCAGAATAGGAAACAGTAAAAATATGAAATTTGAATTGCAAAGCTGGATTCTCTTCTCCCTGTTCAAGCTTGCCAGAGGAATGAAAGGCTGCCCTCGTGACACGGTTGTCCTCTGAGAGCCACTAGCACCTGCAGGAGGGCTCAGTTTAGCCACACATCACCCACCAGAGCTCCTGTTCCCAACCCACGTGTCCTGTTCAAGCCCCAAAATGGGGCAGAGTAAAACAATATCATGAAATCTCTGGCACTTCTCAGGAGAAAGGGTCTTCTGGAGGCTGATCCCATTGGGGATATCACACCTGTGTGTACCAGGTGTGCTTTGATAAATGCAGTTCAGAACCCAAGTTAAAGGAACAACATATTCTATGTGTTTTCTGTTCTGCAGTTAACGTGGGTACTTCCACAGCAGATTTCCACCTTAATTCCAAGCCTGAAGCACAACTCAGAGGGCTCAGGGCATACAGAGCAAGGAGCAACTTGTGTGTCTCATCCCAAATTCTACTTTCCATCCCATTATTCTGCTGTCCATCAGAGGCCCCATTCTTGCAAGTCCAAGACCAGCAAAGAAACATTTTCTCTCCCCTCTTTTTGAAGCAAAGGAAAAGGTAAGGATGGAATTCTCCTGTGCACAGAGTTTATGACATTTCACATGCAGAGGAGCAGGTGTTTATTAGCCAGCTCATCAGCTCGGTGTCAAAATGTTTGTCACCAAACTTAAAAGCAAAGCAGAGGCACAAACGTGCAGATGGAGATGAATCACAAATACTTTCTGTGCTCTGATCAATACTTCTGCTCTGGTGAAATATGAGAGCAACAAAGACTGATGTTGAAACTGTAATTGAAGCACAAGAATGCCTACAAAACCTTTCCGCTTGGAATATTTTAGAAGGCTCCTCAAATTCCCACTATAGGTAAACCTATTTTCTCCCTGACAATTGGCATAAATTTAAAAGAGATTTTTATCTCCGTCGATGATTAAGGCATCATTTGCTCCAAATTTCCCCAACATGTTCCCCTTTTCCAGCATGACTTTAGAGGCCTTATGTGAATGCAGTGTAACCAGCATGGAAGCAAGAGTGTGCCTGATAAATAGCTCTGTTCTCAAAAATTAATGAACAATGTCCATATAAATACACAATCTCTCCAGAATGGCACTGGATTGTGATTTTCCCACTCTCACTCCCTGCATTCTTACATGAATTTACATAGGATGATAAATTATTTGGAAATCATTTCAACTACAGAAAATCCAGTTTACCCATTACTTACAAAAAAAGCATTACAACTACTTAAGTTTTCTATTACAGCCAATTTAATTTATTACAAAATAGGGAGTCCGTAAGATTTTGATCTATCATAGGTACCGAGAGATAATGGAACACTGGAGGATATTATGACCATGAAACATGAAGAAGGGAAAAAAGTCATTTCCATTTATAGTGGAAAGTAAACATTTGAGATAAGAAACTGGCCAATGTAACCAGGCTGAGAAGTGGAAATGGAAGAGAAGAAGAAGAGGGATCCCATTTTTAAAGGCTTATTGATTGTTTATGTAGATGCTACAAGTACAAGCTATAAAAGGAAGAAAAACAATATTACAATAAAAGCTGCTTATTGGAACTAAATCTGAATTCCCATGATGACTGCTCCAAGATGAGGCTGTAGAAGTTCTGTCAAGTGCCTGTGCTAAAACTCGCCTGCCATAAAACAGGAAAAATATTTCTTTCTTTGCCCAACTTTCCTTTCTCTGGCCTATTTCCGTTGGCACAAAGGCTACTGATGTCTTCCACAAAGGCAAAATAATGGCCCCTGGTCTTTGGAAAAGAGGTTTTCATCTTTGTTTGCAATTCTATGAATTGCACTTTGGTTTCATCTAGAGATTAACACACGAGCGTTTACCTCAGTTTGCTGTCTGTCTCTTTAGAGCATTTTTTAAAATTCTCAAATAATTCCAGGAGATTTAGGGATGTGGCATTTCTAAACTGGTGCCTAGTGAGAGTGGCACCATGGCAAATCGTCCTCCCTTCCTGTGAGACGAGACTTAAGCATGGAAAAGGGGTCAGGTTGGGTGAAAATGTTAAAAACAGCACAAGCCATGGCAGGTTTCCTTCTCTACTGATTTTCTATGCAAAGTTTTTCAAGTCCTATATTTGATTTTGCTGCCCTGCTGTGTCAGTTTTCTGGGCCTGGGTGATTTCCTCTTGAGCAGATCCTTGACTCTCCTCGCAAAAAACGTGTTCTTTTGTGTCACCCAACACCAGGCAATTGCCAAGTTAGAGCAATAATGTTATTTTACTCAAACCACCAAACCAGATTGAAGCCAACAGCTGTTTCAATGAAAGGAAGCTGAAAACCATTATCCAATTTACCAGGCATAAGTGAGCAGCTACAACTCCAAGCTGCACTCCTGCAGCTTGGCTTTAACTCCTGGTAAAGAATTCACTGCTGCATTGCTGATGATAAAAAAAGGGCAAATTGCTTTGCTTTTCTTTAAAAATCACATGCTGGAAAGGAAATGGGGCAAGAAGTCAAAGGCAGCATCTGAATGAATCTTGCAGCATCACTAAGGAACATCCTGTAAATCTGTTCCTGCTGATGGCTTTTCACTTAAACACAAAGCCCTGCTGATGGGGGGTAATGCTGAAAGAATAAACCATGTATCTTGATCTTCAAGTCTTTAGGAGTTGCTTCTTTTACTGTCTAGATTTCAGGGAAAAAAGTTGTTCTTAACTTCAGGCTCTGAATTAGTTCTCCTGGAGGAAAATGGGAATATTCACTCTATTTAAATTAAGATGTTTGCTTGACTGGAATATTTGAGTTAGTATTTGAATATTTGATGGTGTTGCCTTTCAATTGTTACCTGCACACAGGAGCCTTTACCAGGAGCTGTACAAACACAAATAAACCAAAACGACAAACAGAAGTTTCTGAAGTTTCCCCCAGGTTCATACAGTTAAAAACTGATGCTACTGTTTCAACCCCTGCTGGTACATCTGATCTTCCTATATTCCATCAACAGGAACAATGTCGTAGGTCAGTTCCCACAACAGTGAAAGGATGATGGGTTTTCACTTCTGCAACCCTAAACCAGGACCCACAACCAAATATTATCCACTGAACGTGGCACCAACGGCTGGACAAAAACTGCCAGAAGAAAATGGTCCTCAAATACTTGATTTTCACATATTCCAGAGGAAATATCCACTGGGTGCAAGGGCCTTCCTGGATCGAAAATACACAACCATTAATCTGACTCTTGACTTAATGCAGGCTGTAGTATGCAAACTGAAGTATTGAGGTGGGTTTCCTCCTCTGACAACCTGTTTTAATTCAGATAAGCTGATGTGACCATCTCCTTGGCAAGACACCCAGAAGGAATCAATATATTTTTTAAAATTCATTCTTTATTTACGCAGTCCAGCTTGGCAGAGGAGATTAATTTTGCTTCTCCACCTGCCACGGAAGTTGCCATCACTCCACGCTATTGCTGATGTCATTTTCTGAAACCTGGCGCTACGGCCCTTTTTGTTTTATCACTGAAAATAATTAATCAATATGTTTGCTCACTGTTGGGGGTTTTTAGGAGTTTTTGTGTTTGTTTGTTTGTTCCTTTCTTTCCCTCTTAAAGAATTTTTTCCCATGCTAAGGGACAATTGATGGGTGCTTAAGGAAGACAAAGGACATGGCCATGGGAGGGGGAGGCCAGTTTGTCCTCTTTTACTTTTTCTTCTCTGGTGAGGGAGGAAGGTGCCGCACAATTTTGAACTGGGGGGGGCGGGGGTTGGATGGAGTGCCTATTCTTCTTTCTTCTTCC
>VZTD01003934.1:843-36890 GCA_013397725.1 Rhagologus leucostigma
GGCCGTTCAGCGGCCGCTCCGCGAGGCCCCGCGCGGGCCGGGCCGGGCCGGGCCGGGCCTGCGCGGGCGGGAGGCGTTGAAGGAATCTTTGGGCCTCCTCGCCAGCCTCCGTCCTTTCGCTGCGCCCCTCCGTTTCCTCCTGGCGCCGCCGGAGAGCGGGATCCCGGAATCCTGGGCCGGATCCCTGTTTCCAGGGGTTCCCAGCCGGGCTCGCTGTCACGCGGCGCCCCCGGCCGTGTGTGTTGTTCGGGGGCCGGGCAAGCCGCGTTTCGGGACTTGTGTTTCCCGGCAGTGGCTTGGCGAGAGAGCCGCGGTGCGAGGCGGCGGCACGGCCAGAGGCTGCAGAGGGAGGGAGAACCGGGATGGGGCTCATGCCGGGACGGGAACGGCGCCTGGCATGGGACTCAGGGATCGATCCCAGTTGTGGGGACAGGACAGGTTGGAAAGCGTTTACTCGCCTTCCGTACCGCACAGAAGGTCCCTCCCTGTCTTCTTCGGGGTTTTTTTTGGTTTTTTTTTTTATTTCCTAGTCAGCCGAGAGGAGTTGGAAGCAAAGCGGACCGTGGTTGTTTTTTGCATTATATATAGCAGATCAACTGAGCTTCTGCTGTATAAAGTTTTTGACACGTGACTTCAATATGATTATTAATTACTGTTAGTTATACTTCTGCCTCAGTTGGACAGTGTGGCTTTGCAGACCCTCCATGGACAGCAAGTCGCTTAAAGCTGAGCCAGAACCTGTTCTCACATTGGTGTTGAAGGCTGGGTGCCTGTGCCTGCCTGTTGAATGGAAACAGGAGAAACGGCAGCTGCTCCCGTGTGATGGACTCAGGCTGTGTAAGGTTCACTCTCTGCAGGGGCTTGTCATACACACACCTGAGAATGCCCTCATCCTTACCGAAACTGTGTTAGTGCAAAGGGAAAAGTGGATAGCAGGCACTTCCTGTTAATGGTTTGTTTACTTGCCTGCGTTTTGGGGGTTTTGTGCAGCTCAGTGGTATGGCAGGGTGCAAAGCCACCTTCTCAAAAAAATTAAAACAGCACATGTGTGCCATTTTCAGAGTGAAGAGGGAGCAGCAATATTCAGATGTAAAGAGGGAGCAACAATTACCTGCCTGAATATGAACGGTGGTCCTGGCAGAGCATTGCTGCCTGACAAAAATGAGTGGTACAGGCAGTGCCCAGTGCTTCTCAAACAATAACCCCGCTGCTTGTGCTGGATGGTGACTGCAGAGCAAAAGTGGTGTTTCTTGGGATCCCGTGACTAAGCCGTGTCTTGGAAACGGGCGTGTTTTGATCCGTACCTCTTCCTCTCCCATGTAGAAATGGTGGGATGCTTTGCTTTGATGCAGTTAGAAATACTGAGTGAAATCCTGATGTCTGGCTGCTGGAAGAGCAAAGCACTGGGTTTCAGTTGGATCTCAGTTCTGGGGGAGAAAACCGTACTTGCTAAAATCCCTGTTCTGCAGTCCTTTGTACGCCTGAGTGCTTCTGTAGAGCTACTGGTGTGTAAAGCAGCACGTGAATAACTTCAGGGGCTGTGTGGTTCCTGCCCTGTTGCCTCTCAGGAGCTGTGTTTGTGGTGTTGTTCAGGACACAAAGTCCGGTTCTCAGACTGATCCCTTCCCTTTTCCGCATGTGTTGCCTGGAGCTGTGCATGCAAAGCGAGGCAGGCTGAAATGCAGTGTGGGGAGAGTCAGATTTACAGGCAGGTATTGTTCATTTCTGGGCCTTCTCGGTGAGGGAGCAGTTGTACCAAAGGTCTGAGTGTTGTTCCCAGAGTGGCGGGGATAGCATGGGCTTCTCAGCCTGGGAGGGCTCGTTTGTGTGTACAGCTCTGCGCTGTGAGGCCTCCAGAGGTGCCGCTCCCAGGTCACTGAGGAGTTAATTCTTTTATTGGGAGGGGAACAGCTTCAGCGGTGAGGATGGGGGCAGCTACAGAATACCCTGCAGGCCCGGGATTCCTGCACTTGCTGGCCGGGGAATTGTGGTTTTACCATGGTAGCTCCAACTGCAGTTTGGTGCTGCGCTTCCCATGTGTGCTAGAGGTGATTCCCTTCTGGCTTTGCTTCCCCGGAGGTGGCACCTGCCAGCTCTTTGCCACTCTGCCTGAAAGAGGAGATGCCACTAACCCCGTCAGGTGGTCCCATCATTTCGGGTTTTTGGGTGGGTTTGGTGTTTGCAGCAATTTCTCGGATGGTGGGAGGCCCAAGTTCAAAGCGTGGCTGTAGATCAGGTGTCCTCTAAGCTGTGGGGTTGGTGTCCCCTCTTGGACAGAAGGGCTTGGGGAGGGAGAGAAGTGAGTTTGGCTCTGGCAAGGAGCTGCTGGGTTGCGTAATTCCATCGTGTTGGATTGTGGTGCCATTCCCAATCCTGTTCTTTGGACCTGCATTTTGAATGCCGCTTTGCCAATAAATGTCCTCTTCCAAATCCTCGTGTTTCTACAGGAGCAAGCAGGAGTTTTGTATTGGCTGCTTTTTTTAAATCCAGCTGTAGTTTGAGCAGGTGCTGCCAGCTGAATAGGTGGGATTTGACAGGTCTGTAGTGTAGTGTGTTCTCTCTGGGGAGTTTACTTTCATGAGTTAGAATTCATGTGCTGCTACGTGTATGTGTTATGTTACAGTAGTGGTACAATATAAATAAATCACAAAAGGTAACTGGGTAACGGGACAGAACTTTTTATGTTTCTAAGAAAACAAGCAAACATTTTTCTTTAAAAAAAAAAAATCATACCCCCAAACCACAAGCAAACAAAAACCCCCACTAAACCCACACATCTGCCAGATAAATCCTTGGCATGTTTTAGTTAAGGGGATGGCTGTCCTTTTGTTTTATCTGAAAAACCTGAGGCATAGTTTACTGGTTATAAAAGTTAAAAATAAAGATTTTTTTTTTCACAATCTCACTGCTGGAAGTAGAATAAAGTCAACCTTCCTGTTTTGTAATCTTTTATTTGTATTGAGTAATGCATATTATTCACTTAGTCCTGTGTCTCAGGTTGATAGTAGTTAATGTGTACCCCTGGAACAATTGATACCCCCCCCTAAATGTGCCTAGGGACAAACAGATGAGAGGTCCTGGGGGCTGTTTATTTAAAGCTGGAGCTGCACATTCCTTCTTTGCTGTTTGTCCATCCTCAGGGCACTGGACAGTTGGGGTTTGGATCCAGTGTGGCTGTTTTCTGCCAATGGCAAGACTTTATTTTGCCTGTTCTGTGACAACCTTCCCCTCCATCCTGAGGTGCTATAAATAGAGGTTAGCAGGATATCCTTCCCAGTGGTTCTCCAGCAGTTACTGGAGCTCAGGATCCCCAGTGAGCCTCCATGTGCACAGAAAAGGAGCAAGGACACAACTACCAGCATCTGGCTGGAGTCTCTCGCCTCTGCCCTGAACTTGTTTCCAGGAACATTGGAAGCAGTCGCATTCTGGTAGAGATTACTGGTAAGAGTAGTAGTGAGACAAACAGCTTTCCAGGAGATGTGCTGGACAAAAGAGCCATGCACTGATCCTGAAATCTGCATTTCCAGAGCACATGAGTAGAAAACAAAACTCCATTCTGCGCACTTGCATGATGTCATTTTCATATGAGTATCTTTTGTGAAGATGTTTCTCCCCAGTGATTCAGGATTTGTGAATGGTCTTTCTAGGCCACAGAAGTAGCTTAGTTGATGAAGTGCTATTGAGCTTCATTGCCTGGGGGTCATATCTGGTCAAATTCAAATCTCACTTTATTTTCCAAGGAATGCAGCCTGACAGCTTCGGATGTTATGGTGATCTCTTACCTTCAGCAGCACCTAATACTTGCTGTGCTTCACAGCTGGTGGTCAAGCATTTAAAACTTGCATTGATCCTCTGAGATACAGCTTAGCAACAGATCCTTCTCCTTCCCTTAAGGAAGAACGGGGACCTGAAGAGGAAAGGAAGCAGTGGCTTTGATGGGGGAAGGAAAATGTGTAGGGCTGACAGAATTCCTTTTAGAGATCTGGACATGCATTAACAATAAAGGTATTTTGTTAACAAAATAGTGTAGTATCTGTGCTTGTTGGTCGTGGCTTCCATCATCCCTTTGTCTCTGTACAGGAACAAGGAACTGCAGTTATGTCTGTAGGTCACTGGTGGTTGGCTGGGTCGGGTGGTTTCTAAATGCATAAATAAAATACATTCCAGAAGACAGTGAATGAATGTACAGTGTACTGACTGTGCATGGAGCCTGCTTTGGGAAGTGTTGTTGGACACCTAAGGCATGTTGGAATGGTTGAGGGCATGTTAGACTGCTCTGGAAATTGGAGAAGGGGAGGTTGAATGAGATGTCCTGACAATGACCTGGGTGCTTGATATCCACTAATCACTAGCCACTGTCTGGTTCAGTAGCTCGTGCTCCTCTCCGTGCAGCTGCTGTGCTCTGGGGTTTATTTAGTGAGTATATAAAACGGGCCCGTAGCTCTTTATTTGTAAATAAGGACACCTTTTTATGGCAGAGACACTCGAGCAAGAGAGCAAAGCCAAGGAAGTCAGTTCAAGTCCTAAAACATACTTTACTGTGTTATCTCACACTTAAAACAGATAGACTTAAGATCGTACATCAAGCTTGGTAAATTTTAAAGTAGCAGTTCTCCGCTTTACTTCAAAATCCCCTGGTTCTCAGGTTTCCATGTAAACTAAACCATCGAAGGGCATTAATTATAGAATGAGAGAAATTAATAATTTGCTGCTCAAAAGACTGAGAAGTAAAGGCCATCACCGCCCTGTTCCTTGTGCCATTACCTGCCCCTTCTGCACCTCACGGGGCTCCTGGGCTGGAGCAGGGGCACAGTGGGAGCTGGAAGGTGTCTCTGTTCACTCCTGCCACTCCTGTGTTCTCCGTGCAACTTCTGTACTTCACACTGAGTTTGCATTTGGGGACAGTCACTCTGTGCTTGGTCTTCCTTTGCTGCCCTGCCATGGGTTAATGAGTGGCTCATCTTTGTTATTTAATAGCATTTATTAGCCTGAAATTGAGCCGATGAATTGCCTGCCTTTTGCATCCCTGGCTTTATAGATACTTTACCGTGTACTTCTGTCCTGCTGGGAGAAGCACCCACTCTTAAATCTATATTTTGTATTGTGGCTTGAGTGTAATGGGCTCTTGAATACCTCCAGTTCTTTTGTATCAACATCCTGTAAACATGCAGTTAGGGTCAGTAAAAGCAGAAAGTCATTTCTAGCAGGTCAGAGCATTCCAGGGACAGGCTCCTGTTGTGAGGCAGGGCTTTGGAAACCTCTCAAGCCATAAATTTTCTTTGCCTTTGTTATATTCATCACTTTTTTTTGTAATTAGAGTGTAAGTTTTTGTGTCCAAGTTGTTCTTGAGCTGATCATGGTGTGCTTTGAGGAACTGGATGTATTATTGTGAAACAGCCCCTTAAAAATAGGGGTTGGGTGGCTTTTTTTGTATATTGGTTTGGGAAATGTGTGTGAAAGAAGATCCAAGTCTGATTGAACAAATGCAAATGGAAGTACCCGGGTGTCTTCTGAGCAGCTCCACCTTCCGACAGGGAGAAGCCACAGGGAACTAGGAAGGGGGGCTAGATTTTAGCTGTACCCACCTCTAAAACGTGGTGTTGACACATGTAACTGACACCTAGAATTACATAAAATTGGCTATAAATGGTCATTTGATGTTCTAAGATCTTAGGTAACGAAAAAAAAAGGAGCGAAGTTCTGAGGTAAAATTCCAGGAGATGGTGGTGGGGTGGAAAGAGAGCAGATAGATAGATAGATAGATATGCATTCTCATGTATGTGTGCCTTCGTTCTTCCTGGCAGTTTTTCTCCTTGGATTGTTATTTTTTTCTGTGTTTCCCCCAGTTGCAGTGTCCTGCTTGGGATATTTTTAAGACACTTATTTTTATTTTTTTGCTGCACTCACTTCTTCTCATCTTGTGCCCTGCTCTGAGCTCTCCTCATTTCCTTGGGGTCTCTTCTTGTGTTCCTGAAATACAAACGCCAAAGCGGTGCTTTCACATCAGCTCCTTTGTTCTTATTCTATGGGAGTGGATCCTTTCCTGGAGCACCAGTTGCTTCCTCGTGTGTAAAGGAAGGGATATGGAGTGCCTGTCTTAATGCTGGCTCCTTTTCTTCCTCCTCTGTCTCAGTTTTTGAGCCTTCTTGGGGTTTGTTTGTGGGTGTGGGGATTTGGATTTTTCTCCCCCATTTTGTTACCTCTTAAAACAGATTTTCCTGAGTTTTGATAATAGCAGTGACTTTGTTCACGAAGAGTCTCTGCACTTACTCTAAAGCAATTAAGTCAAAATTGAGAACAAGACTTTTTAAAAAAACATCAGCTCACAGACCCCTCTCTCCTTCTGTCTTTTGTCTGGAAGTTTTTATTTGTCCGTACTATGATTTCTCAGCAAGCAGTGATGTTAGCTGAAGTATCTCTTACAGCTGAAATGGCTTTAAACCCCCAACATTCTGGCACAAGAACTTGCATTTTGTGGGGATGAATAATGAAAAGTCATGGTCTTGTGTTGCTGTTGGAAAAGGCATCTGGCTACCACTGTCTGGAAGGACAGTTTTTCTTCTTTCCTGTCTCCTGGAATAGGAATCAAACTAAGAAAGTAAATGCCTTGTTTCCTACTCGTTGTATTTTCTAGGTGTAAGGCTTCCTCTGGTACAGCTCAAAGCCCTGTTAGCACTTCCCTTGTCTTTGAGTATTTGGCCAATTTTTTTATCTCCTTCATTGATTTTTTTTTTTCCGCTTAACTGAGACAGTGGATAAATCTGTGTAAGTCGGTCACTTCACCAGCATCTTGGAACTTTAAATTAATGAAAAAAATAAGAGACAAATTTTTAAATGACATCTTACTTTCCATTACACTGACGAATGAAGACACTTTGATTTTCTTACTTTGCTTTGTGGCAAATCATTGATGACCTTTTTTACTAGTATGCAAGGGCTCAGTTTTTTCTTTACGGTAAAGATGAAAATGAAATTATGTAACACAAACCAATTTTTTCTGTGATTTGTGTGGAATATTTCAAGGTAAAAACAATTATGTGTGTATCCTCAGCTTTCTGTGTCCAGCCCTTCCCCAGCTCTGTGTGCTAGTTCTGGTTTCCCTCAGTTTCTGAAACATGGAGCTGATGCTTATTTTCAGTTACGGCCAGTGTCACCCATAACGATGACACATAACTTCTGTACACTTCATACAAACCTCTATAAACTTCATACAATATCTATAACTTCTGCAAATGCTGTCCTTGAGGAGTGAACTGTTCCCCTGCGTGCCATTTGGAGGGTAAGGCAGCCGAGTCTCCAGAGCAGCTGGCGCAGTTCTTTTTAGCAAGAACCTGGTAAATGCTGGTTTCTCTTGGGTTTGTAAAACAGCCAGTTCTCCCAGGCCATACAGAGTGTGGGATGGCAGTAATCAAATCACCCACCTGAAATGTTGTTTTTGCTTAATTGCTGAACTTCAGAATATATTTTTAATGTTTGTTTTCTCTGTTTAGCTCTTCTCACTGATGGAGATGAAACCTCCTATTTCCCGAGCAAAGATGATTCTCATCACAAAAGCTGCCATTAAAGCTATTAAGGTAAAATACAACAAAACAAAGATGAAACTGTAACAACAGCAATGTTTTATTATTTCACTTGTAAGTAAATACTCAGAATTTCCCAATCTCAGCTTCGGGAATGGTTTATTCTAGTTGCTGTTAAGGCTGTTGTCTAGAAACAAGTGGGTGGCAAATATCATCCCTTGGTTTTGGACTAGGAGCAAAATGCCGGCTTGATTTTTTTGAGTCGTTGCTTTTTCGTGCTACACCCACTAGAATGTTGTGATTTTTGTGTAATAAAACTAAATATTGCAGGATGCAACTGCACCTTAACATGTGAAACCAGTGTGGCTTGCGTAGAAAGTAAATCCAGAAAGCTTTCACTAATAGTTAACAAGCTCTGTGCCTTCTGTGCACACTTACACACTTCTGGCTTGGGTCTGGGTTTCCCCCATGGAGTATTTTTCTCAGTTTGGGAACATCCTGCTTTTCAGAATGTCACTGCAGTGTTCTGCAGGCTTCCTGGGATGGTAATAAGCACAAAGAGTTAAAATGCTTCTAAAATGATGTGCCGCTGCTGAGTAGATGATAAATTAATGGATGTATTTATTTTCCAGCTCTACAAGCATGTTGTCCAGATTGTGGAGAAATTTATCAAAAAGGTAAAAAGTAAAAAAAAAAAAGAAAGAAGAAAAAAAGAAATTGATTGATAAAGTTATCTGCATGCTTTACTAGATATAATAATGCTAGTAAATAACCAGAAAGGCTTCTGTTACTTAGGGATCAGAGGAGGAAATTCTGTTTCGTTAGGATTTCACGCATTTTGGTATCATTTTGTCCATATAACCTCCACATTGTAGTTTTCCATAATACATTAAGGATGGGGGGAAGAAGTAAATTGAGATTTCCCATCTTCCCTACGCAGCAGCTGGGGAGGAACCTGGAGGTGCTGAACTTCGGATTAATTGTCACCAAGACAATACATATTTCCAGAGAATGCAGTGTTCATGCTTGCCTGGGCATGAAGAACAAGAGGCTGGAATGTGGAGCTGTGTTTCAGCCCAAGAGCAGATTTCCTGTGAGGCTCTGAGGGGGATGTTACCTCGTGGTGTCCCAGCCTAACGCAGAGTTACTGTGCTGTTTGCAGTGCAAGCCGGAGTACAAAGTCCCGGGGTTGTACGTCATCGACTCCATTGTTCGGCAGTCTCGGCACCAGTTCGGAACAGACAAGGATGTTTTTGGGCCAAGATTCTCTAAAAATATTACTGCCACATTCCAGTATTTGTATCTGTGTCCATCTGAAGACAAGGTAGGACAAGCACTTTGCAAGTGTTGCTGTGCTTTGGTGTGGTGCTGCCTTGGTGCTTGCACTCCTGTGACAGTGATTTGGGGATTCTCTCTGACCCTGGTGGTGACTGTTGCTGAGAAAGATGATCAAAGGTGATAGTTAAATGCAAGTTCAAGTTAAAAGATGTATTTTGCCTGACCTCATCAGTTTTGTTTTGCCTATGCAGACACTTCAGCAGTGTGTGTTAATGTGCCAAAAGTTTTTTTTCTCTTGAGGCTCTTTCAGGAAAACTTCCTCTGGAAGGCGGTGTCTGCCACAACAAGGAAGTGTTGCGGGAGAAGCTTTGGTTTTGTAGGCAGCGACTGTTCTGCTCAGAAATGTTTTCTAAGAAAATCATCGTGTTCTGTTCGCAAATGTTTTCTAAGAAAATCATGATGATTTCTTCAGTCTTCTCCAATCCCATACTTGAGTTTCATTGGTGCTCTCCACTGTCAGGGCTGGTCTAAGGCCTCATTTTTCTTAGTTCTGCTGTACTTGTTGGTAGAACAGAGGCTCAGAAAGTGGTGTGAATTCCTGATGGTCCACAGAAGATGGTTTTTGTGACCTCTGTCAGAACAGTTTTGAGACTCCCAAGATCAGCGTGTTTTAGAAGCTGCCAACTGGTTTCCAGAAAATCCCCTACTCTCTTTTTCTTTGTAAGAGTGAAATACTCCTTTTCTACCTGACTTCCTCCCTGACTCTCTAAGTAAGCTTTTGAAAGGCTTGGATGCTCTGTAGTTTTCTAATGTGGAACATTGAGACCTTCAGGCATTGAATCTGATATTCTGGAGCTCCTGTGTTGATAGCCTGTGAAACAGAGCAGTCCCTTCTCCTTTCTGTTTCTGTGTTACCATTTTGTTCATCTAAATGAACAAGACTTTCCATCTCCTTCATGGAACTACATGGTATAGGGAATATTATTACTTATAATGTGCTTGCTTTATTGAATGTCCATTTTCTAAACAGAAAAACCCTGATCTGCAGATACACAGCAGCTGTGGGCGATATCTGAAGAGGATAATGCTACCCTTTTTTTTAAAACAGCCTTTCTGTAAAATTAATATGTGACTGAAAACAAGAGTATTACATTTGCCCATTTTTTGGCCTTTGTATAATTGTCAAGTCTTCTGGAGAGGTAGAATACCCAAAGCGAAAAAATGCTGCTGTTTTAAAGTTAGCTGTTTTTCAGACCAAAATGTTACTTAAAAATAGACATTTCAGGTTTCTCTCTGATGTTATTTTAGCAAACATTTTGCAAAATTCTTTAATCGTTCAGGTAGAGGTGGATTTACATGGGTGTGTATAACTGAGTCACAGTGAAAGAACAGGATCAATTCATTTGAAGTAAAAGGTACTTAAAGCTTATGTGTGTGCAAATGAATGACTAAGTCTGCAAAAAGGACACCAATACAACGTGTGTTGACTTCTACCTGCTTGCATGTTCCAGCTGAAGCAGCACAACTACTGAGACATTTTTGTTTTAATGCTGGGCTAAAGAAGGAAAGGCCGATTTCCAGCTTGTTCCTGGAAGCTGCATTGTTCTTCAAGTCAAAAAAAAAGAAATGAGCTTAAAATAACAGCTGACAATCAGAGATTCTAAATTAATCCTTCTGCAGTGATCAGTGAGGATGTTTCCCACTTGCTTTCCTCCTCTTTTGGATAATGATGGAGATGCAGTTTCTGGTCTCAACATAGAATTGGTTGGGTTAGGAATAATACCAAGCAAAGAACCCTCAATCTGACTTCAAAGTGTTGTGGTAGCATTTTCTGGTCTAATTGTCCAGAATTGTTCCTTCTCTTCAGGAAGGCCGTGGACACTTCATTTTCTCTTTTTGGTCACATGGGTTGGTTGTTTCAGCCCTTTGTGAGCATCTGTGAAGACATGGGGCTGAAATGATGTCCTGGATTGTACATCACACCTGGATTTCTGACTGGCCAGAACAGCTGTAGGGACATGTCACAGATTGCTTTGACAGTAAAATAAGTTGGCAGATTTTATCTTTGCCAGTTCAAAGGTGTTCCTGCCCTCTGTGACGACACAGGGTTTGTTAAATTGGTGTGCCTGATTACGCCACTTGCTGTTCAAACCTTCTCTGCGTACAGGAGATACAGTGGTGACTTAAGAAAGCTGGATTCAGCGTTGGTGCTTCCTTTTGTTTCAACAGAGTAAAATAGTTCGTGTCTTGAACCTTTGGCAGAAAAATGGAGTATTTAAAATTGAAATAATTCAGCCTCTCTTGGATATGGCAGCAGGAACTAGTGCCACTGCACCCATGGCAGAGAACGCTACTAACAATGAAGGTAGGAATGACATTTTAAGTTCTGCTCTCAAAGGGCAAATGGCAATAGCTTGTTTGCTTTCAGCACAAAGTGCTTGCTCTTAGTTCCAGCAGTAACATAGCAATAAATTCAGTTTTGTCACAATGAGCAGCCAAACTCATTTTAAATAAACACTGATACCGTACTTCAGAAATTATCAGCATGTGAATGTGGACTTGGGAAATATGTTAAATGTTTATCATGTATATCATGATAAACTCCATGTATCACTGGAGTTATTTGAAGTGCAAATGTATGTGCACACTTACAGGTGACTTCAGTGTCCCCTCTTAAACAGATACTATTTTTTCTTTTGTTTTGAAATATTTTTATGTCATTTCTCAATTTTATAACTTTGATGTCATTTTTTAATACCAGATTCCAAGTAAGTAAGTGGGATCGTAGATGTTAAAGAGCTTCATCTTCCTTTGAGTCAACTTAGTAGCTGAAAGCAGCAGCTGTCAGTGTCTCAGTGTGCAGCCTTGCAAGTCTTGAACTGGTGTTTCACGTCCAGGTTCTCAAACAGAACATTTGTGCCTGGGATTTTGCACGGGCTGCTGGCTGAGAAGTACCAACCTGCAGAGCACAGCAGTGCCAGCCTGCCCACAGTGCCTGCACTGACCTATTTAGTGCCACAGGAAAGCTGGGAATGAGGTTACGGGGAATATGCATTCCACAATTCCCTCTTTCTCCGGAGGGCTGCTTTTTGGCTCTGCGCTCCCTGTTTCACACTGAGCTTTGGTAACCTCCTTATTTACTGTGCTCATGGAGTAGGACTGGGAAAATGGAAAGGAAGGGAGTGAGGTGTGGTGAGAGACAGCAAAACAGCAATGCACAACAGCAGCAGTGAAATCATCTCCAGCTGTGTTCAGGGAAGTGCATCCCATTAAAGGTTTTGTAAACCGGCCAGGGGCAGGGAATGCCTTGGGGCCCGAGCCTGGGGGCAGAGCAGTGGCCGTACAATTGAATTTTGGGACAGGTGAGGGGGCACTGCCTGTCCAGCTCTATCTCTCCTCACTAGTGGTGAACAGGTTGGCTGCCTTCTGCAGAGATTTTCGGTGAGATTACTCACATTCACCAGAGGGGATCATTTGGCCCTGAAATAAATATGCTAATGAATAATAATAAATACATTAATGCGTTATGTGAAGTAGAGTCTATTTATCCCATAAAGACACAGAGAACTGCAAATTTTCTCCCTTGAGCAAGCAAATATCCTTCTGAATATCTCCAGGAAATAATTTGGGAGTTACTTTGTATTTGAAAACATCACTTACCTTTTTGCTTTATTTTTACGTTGCATTTCACTTCTGGGAAAGTATTATTCAACACGTTTGCCTGTGCTTGCTCCCTGTCAACACTGAGGTTATTTGAAGTGCAAACAGAGGAATGGCTTTAAAGGAGTTGCTATTGCAAGGCAAACATGTTTGCTTAGTGTTCCAAACTAAATATTTCTATCTGTGGAGGTTTTTTTTTAACTCACTCCTTGTACAGCTTTATTCTGTCCATTAAAACAGGTTTGCTGAAGAATAGTTACTTAGAGTATGTAGGAATTGATGGGATTATTGCTAATTTACTTGGTACTGGCAAGATGTTTATTAAAAAAGGTGTTGTAATGTAAGGCAAAGAGAATGGGAACACTAATAGCATGTCTTAAATTGTGATCTCAGTTTCAGCAAAGCTCAGTGGAAATGGGAGTCTTTTCCTGGAGAAATGAGTAAAAATCATTTTCCTGGTGGGAGGATTTATCCATCAGCTGCAGGTGTGGCTTGTGCACGTGCAAAAGGGACATGTGAACAAACTTTATCAAAGAAAACTGCCTGTGAAATAATCCTTAAAAAGCTTTAATTATTGACAGACTTCTCAGCAAAAGTTCAGTTACTGGTGGAAAATACTGAGAGAAACTCAGTTGCTCTTCCATTGAGCCCTGAGATGGTTGGTTTGGATCATTCATGCAAAAGGATGAGCCCAGATCTGTGGAAGCAGAACCACCACATTCAGGGTATTGAAGCTCATTGCCTAATGCTGTTTGAGTGAGAGCTTTTCTAAAGCTGCATAGCTACAAACATGGAGCTGGGAGCTAAAATTCCGTGTGGGACCAGCTTTTCTGTCTTAGTGCATCCAAAGTGCAGGTGTGAGCAGTGAGCAGAGCAGTTCGTGGCAGAATGAACAGAACATGCAGCTGGGGTGGTGTCAATAGGTCCTTTTGGGTTAAGTAGGGGGTTGTAGCCGGACGCTTGTTGCGGGGAGCAAGAGGAATGTTCTGGAGTCATGCAGCCCTTTCTTTGTTCCTGGGAAACCCTCAGGTTCGCCGCCCCCTCCGGCCAAGGTTCCCTCGGAGCCCCCTCAAGTGACTGCGAACTCAGTGCCCACCGTGCCACAGCTGCCCAGTTCTGATGCCTTTGCAGCTGTAGCCCAGTTGTTCCAGACAACACAAGGACAGCAGGTAACCTGCCTATGGATTCCCTTTGGCTTCAGTTTCTGTGTGAAATGAGGGAGGAAATTGTGGAATTGATAGCCTGGATTTGAAGCAAAAGAGCTTCCCTGAGGTCTTCAGTGGAAAACTTGCAGGAGTTACAGTATTTAAATTCTTCCGTCCAGTAATTGTGATATTTGACAGTAGTCAGTTATATGTTCCTAAATGATTAGTTATGAATTGATGCAGTAACAGGGTTTCCAGAACAGGTGGAATATCTCAAAGAAAATGGGGAATTTTAATGTTCAGTCCAATGTTTGCAATGTTGAAGGGCCTGAACACTGCAGTGTTGGGATCTACTGAATTTTGCCACCAGTGTATTTAAAAAGAGACTCTTGGTCTTGCTGTAAATGCTCCACAGTTCAGTCAGGTTGTTGGTGTGTTCGTGCCCTGCCACAGTCTGTATTGACATAAAATTTATATCCTAAAACTCTTTCAATACTTGGTGTTTGTATGAAAACATACCCTTAATACTGTCTTACATTTCTGTAGCTCCAGCAAATCCTGCAGACCTTCCAACAGCCTCAGAAGCCTCAGTCACCTGTCATAGACAACACTGTGATGGCTCAGGTTCAAGCTATTACTGCTCAGCTCAAAACCACAGCAGCACAGCCCCCAGAGCAGAAAGCTGCTTTCACAGCCCCTGAGCAGAAAACATCATTTGACAAAGTAAGTCTTGGTTTGCATTTTCTGAAGCTGAAGAAAACTGGTTTTGGACAGTTTTTATTTTGTATTGGAATATAGATTTCTATTTTTCCCCAGTTCTGACCTTGTCTTAAGTTTCAGGGTTTACATATGTTGTAAGACTGTGATAATAAAGATATTTTGGCTGCCAGTTGGGTAAGATACAGAAAAATTAGTTGTCCCGATGTGATTTCTTTCAGAAGCTGCTGGATCGGTTTGACTATGATGATGAACCAGAAGCAGTGGAAGATTCAAAGAAAGAAGATTCAACTCCTTCCCCTTCAGTGTCTCAGCCGGCTTTGTAAGTTCTGTGTCCTAGTGAAACTAAGAAATCTTTGTCCTAAGACATTTTTAGGTTAGAAAGTAGATTAAAATTCCAAGTTAGTTCAGTGTTTAACTGCTACAGTCCAAATTTAAAACACTGTTAACAGTTTTTGGTGGGGTGATTTTTGTGTCTCGTTACTTTGGTGATCTGGTGTAGATCTGTGTTGCCTCATTGATGGAGGACTGTGTTCTGTAGAGAAAAGCTCAGTTTTGGTTTCGAGATGAGTTCCATGTTACTACTGTACAACTGAGTGTGTCAGGGCATCACTGG
This sequence comes from Rhagologus leucostigma, assembly GCA_013397725.1. Taxonomy (NCBI): domain Eukaryota; kingdom Metazoa; phylum Chordata; class Aves; order Passeriformes; genus Rhagologus; species Rhagologus leucostigma. Next base: position 15,780 of record VZTD01003934.1, read on the forward strand.
ATCAGCTGGATTGCTTTATTTTACTGGCTGGGGAAAAGTTGCTATTCCAAACATTATGACAGTTTTAAGTATTCAAGAAATGACAATTGGCTTTACAGCTTTATGTTGGCAAACCTTCAGTCCCCACGCGAGCAAGCTCAGACTCCTGTTTCCCTTTTGCTGTGCATTATGATAAAGTCTGGAATGACATGACCACATCCCAGTTTTTTCCACAGGACCTCTCTCTCATTCAGTGCACAGGCTGGATGGTGCTCAATGCCGGGGTTAGTCCATATTTCTTTTTTCCCTGCTTCAGTACGTGGCCACATGTCTTACTCTCTGTATCTGCATCTAAACCCTGCTCTCAAAACCAGAACCACTAACTCTGTCATCGGCTTTCTGACTGTGTCTCTCACCTCGAGCACTTTATGTCCACAAGTAGTAGTTCATTTAAATGCCTTTGAAGGAAATTGCTAGTATTTGCCTTAGAATACAGATGGAACTCTGGAGTACAGAAAGATGAGGTAGCTCAAACATAAGCACTGCTTGTGTCTGCCCAGCTGGAGGCTTGTGGGCACGTTTATGTTGTGTTGGTAGTGCTTCAGAGCCTCTGTCCTTAGTACCTCACAGCTGTGCAAGGTGTCCCTGAGGGTGGGATTCCAGTGTTCCCAATCCGGGCACGCAAGCTCGGTAATTCTCTATAAAATACTGATCTGTCCGGAGTCTTCTCAGAATTGTCTTCAAACACTGCAAAGTTCCATTTCCCACCACCATGAAATTCCTTTATTCCCCTTAAATCCTGCTGAGTTTCTTGCCCAGGCTGCATCCTGCAAGCAGGTCCTGTTACCTGCACAGACCTCCAGAACTCCCTGAGCACTGTCCATTCTGTGTGTTGAATCAGGAAGTGATGGGCATCACTGTAATCCTCATGTGATACACACCCCCTTCTCCTCTGCCCTATTTCCTCCCAAACCGAAGTGTTTTCTTACAGCGAAAGTACAGCCAGTTTCTTTTCCTTGAGGAGAAAAGCATTACTTCTTTCGTTCCCAAAAGAGGAACTGCAAAGGAAGAGAATTAGCCTAAGGCAGAAAACCTTCCTGAAATGTTTCCATAGGCTGAGATCTTTAGCAAGCTCGTATAAGCACATGGGGGAGAGAGGCTCTAACCTTTCTGTAGCATCTCTTTAAAATGTGAAAGGACTACTCTTAGAGTGGAGAAAAAGACTGGGAAGCCAACTCTTTCTTCCTTTTCTTTTTTTGTTGGAAATGGGGTCATAGTAAGGATAATTGTTCTGTCTGAAATAACAGCAAGAATGTGTAAATGTGTATAGAAATCTATGAAATAAAGACAAAAAAATCGGTGCATCTACTGACTTCTCACCAAAATATTCCTGGTTTTAGTGGGTTTCCAGGAGAAGGCATGCAACAGCCAGTATTTCCTCAGCTCCCAAATATGGATCCTTTTCAGCAGCGGATGATGGGAATGCAGCAGGATCCGATGCGGCACCAGGTAACTCCAGGTTTTTCCCTTGACCCCCTGTTGTGTTTTCTATCCTTTGCTGCTTCCTTTGGTGCAGAAGTAAGGAAGAGGTTTTCCTGGTGAAGAGTGAATGTGGCTTAGCCCTCCATCTTCCCAAAGAAACATGTTTTTCTTGTCTGTCCTAGTCAGGCTTTGAAGGACAAGATTGTTGCTTCTGCACCCAAATGCTTGGCCTGCTTCATCTTTCCCCCTTTTGTTGTGACTTTTGAGCGGGCATACAACTTTACTTGAGCCAGCTGGGAAGGCAAATGTAATTTCTTCTCCTAGCTGGAATTCTATGTGTTTTTCTTTTCCCAAGGTGCCTCTCCCTCCGAATGGGCAAATGCCAGGTTTTGGTCTGCTGCCTACCCCCCAGTTCCCACCCATGGCTCAGCCTGTGATGCCTCCAGCAGCACCAGTGCAGCCAACTTTCCAGTCTCCCTTCCCAGTCCAGGCTGAACCACACCTGCAGAAACCCCACCAGCAGGTGAGCAGCCCTTGCAATGAACAAAGCGACTTAAATGCTCTCATACATGTCTTTCCCAAATGTGTGTGGATTGTCCTGGAGCAGAACTGTCAGGATGACCAGGACACAGGTGGCTACAAGGCTGGCTCTGCTGGGAGACAGTTGGATAGCTCCAGGACTTATCCCTTTCCTGTCTCCAGCATGCTTCAGGCTTAAAGTGGGTTCCTCTAACATCTTGGAGAAAAGTTGCAGTAGACCTCACTTTGCCTGGGATTTTGATGATGGAGCAGGATCCACTGACTGATCTTAAGGAATAAGATCATATTCTGTGCAGATGCAGGTGGTGCTGAAATGGGGTAAAATGTGGAAAACCAGTAATTAGCAAATTGAAAATGAGAATTGTGTAAATTATTTCTGTGATGTCTTTTCAGTGGCTGTATTAAGTACATGCAATACTGGACCCTCTCCCTGGTAGTGGCCACAGAGTGAAGCTTTTGAGTCATGTTACTCCTCAATTTCACACATTTGAATATTCAGTGTATTTTTAGTGCTCTTACTTAGTCCGAGCATAAAAAGAAATAAAATGCTTGTGCTGCTCACCCATAACGCCGGTCAACTTTGTGTTTTAGGATATGGAAGTGGAACAGCCACCCATTCAGGAGGGAAAACGGCATGTTTCTGACAGTAGGAAATCAAGGTCTAGATCTGCATCGAGGTAAATGAGTGAAAGTTCTTCTAGTGCAGGAATGAAAAGCAGATTAGTGACTCTCTAGGACTTGTGAACTTCTGAAAGTCATCTCCCTTCTAGGGAAAATTTGGTATCTGTGCAGTTCTCTGTTAATGGGAGAGAGTAACTTCCATGCCCATAAATCCAGAGAAAATTTTAGGGAGCAGAATGTGATAGTTTAATTTTGCCTGCGCTCTAAAAACACTTTTCTTTCGAAAACATTTGTGATCTGTGTGCTGTGGGACTTTGTGTGTCCCAGAGCCCGTGTGTCGCATCCCAGCTGAACGAGCAGATCTGGCTCCACTGTCCACTTAGTTGCAAGTCTTCCTCCTTGCCAAGTTCCACATGATTTCTCTGAAGGCTTACGAGGTCTCCCACACCTTGAGTGGTTTAGAACTTGAACATGATGTAAAGTACAATTTCAGTGGCAGAATTTATTTCTAATCTCTTTTTTAGCCTTTTTTTTTTGTAAAAGCACTAAAACGTTTTCCTCGTTGATACAGGTGTAACTTTTTCTGTGTTGAAGTGGACACAGTTTTTGCAGTCAGCTTCAAGACAAAACTAACAGATGATGAGAAATTGGAAAGTAATCAGCTGATCGAATAAGCTACTGCAGTAATTTACTGTAGTTCCGATTGCCTGTGAATGAGCTTGGATTGATTTATTCCTTTATTGACGGAACCGTTTGGGTATTTAAGCGGTTAACTGAGGCTGCTGAGTGTGTCAGTGCCGGGGTGACAAACACTGACCGTCCGTGGCTCTGGTCCCAACAGGTCCCCCAAGAGGAGACGCTCGCGGTCGGGCTCGCGCTCGCGGCGCTCACGTCACCGCCGCTCCCGGTCGCGCTCGCGGGACCGGCGCCGGCACTCGCCCNGGGAGCGCGAGCGGGAGAGGGAGCGCCGCTCCAAAGGCCTCCCCCAGATCAAGTCAGAGACTGTCAGTGGTGAGTCTGTTCTCTTCGTGGTTGTGTAACTCTGCGCCTTCTGGTAATGCCGTTTTCTGGGTGATAGTTTCAAAGTTTTTGTGCTCCTTGGGTATAATGCTACTTGTTGTGGGTTCTGAGGCTCATCCAAACAGAATAAAAATTAACTGCCTTGTGATTCCTGGTAGGAATTTCACCACACTTCCTGTACTTCCTTTACTCATAGTAGACAGTTTAGCATTTTTGGAGTATCTCCAAGTTAGAAGTATTTTGGCTGTAAAACGAGAAAAGGAAAAGCTGAAACCCCTTGTTTTTCTTTTCCTTCCTTCGAGACATATAAGGTAAAGCAGACTGAACAAAAAGAATTTGAGTTAATTGTAAATTATTACAATTTTTCTAAGTATTCCATCTTGTGTATCTCTCCAACCTGAAGGGGAGCTGTGACCTGGAAAACACACAGGCTAATGTTTATATTTCTGAAATAATCCTGGCTTTGCCAGTATTTATAGACCAAACATAGTAGTTGTCTTCTGAATATTCCTTGGGAGTGTGGAATCTTCTCCGGGGTCATCAAGTAAAATGAAAACATTCTTCCTTATGTAAGAAAGACAGAAACCTGAGGTGTTTTAAGAGCCAAGACCTGGTGAATGGCAGTCGCAGGGGTGTAAAGGCCTGCGGAGCCCTGGTAGCTGTTCAGTGGAAGCTGCCTGCCAGTGCTGTGAGATGTGCTGCTTGCCAACACCTTCCCCAGGTTCTGTCACATTGGCTGTCAGAGTTTGCAGTTCTGTATCTCTCAGGTGGAAAACCTGGATGAGTACTAAATGTTGCTGCAGTAATCTGCAGCCTGAGGGATACCTTGAGCTCCTTTCCTGGTTATTACCCTGAGTTCAGCATGGGCTGAGATAAGTGTTGGTTATCTGTCCCGTAAGGAGCTTGTGTCACTAATGGCTCTGGCAACCTGTGCTAACTCTTGGTTGCAGTTTGCAGTACCACGCTCTGGGTAGGACAGCTCGACAAAAGGACAACTCAGCAGGATGTGGGAAGTCTCTTGGAGGAGTTTGGCCCCATTGAGTCGATCAATGTGAGTATAAGGGGTGCAGTGTAAGCCGCTTTGATACGCTTGGGTGCAGAACACCTGTGCAGGCTGCTCTGAGGCAGAGTTATTCCTGACACATTCCCAAGAGTTGGGCTCTCGTTTCCTGTATGTTGTGCTTTCAGTGTGCACACTCACTTCATGTGGCTGAGTTGTAAGCAAACAAGAAGGGAGCTGCTTTGGTTTCCTGCAGTGTAAAAATGCTCGTGGAGTAATGCAGAAGATTATCCCATTTTCATAAAAGTCCTGCTTTCTCTGGAGAACAAGGAATGGCAAGTTAGGAGTTGGCTGCAGAATTACATCCCATGCTTCTGAGTTCTTTGGCTGCTTCATTTTATTTGGTTGTAGGAATGTGGACTCTCAGCTGGTGTTCTTGTTGTTCTTCTGTCATTTTAGCCATGAACATGGAGAACTATTGTTTTATTTTGCTGTATTTAAGGATATTTTATATATAAAGTATAGCTGTTCCAGTAACTTCAAAAATTTCATTCATTCAAACAAAAAGAAGTGACTAATTTTCTTCCTATTCCCAAATTTTGTAAAACAGCGTAGGAGTTTTTTCCTCAAATTCAGTACAAATAAAAATTATTTCAAATCTGCAGCTAGAACTGAATGTGGAGGTGCAACTGGCAGAATGAAGGGGGATACTAGTGTGCATTCCAACAAAGTAACTAGTTTCCAGACCTTAGAATTTACATGAACACTGTTGTTCAGCAATTTGAAAGGATTAAATATGCAAAAATCAGCTGTATTTTAGAGTTGTGGAAGTTTTAGTTCACTAGAAATGTGTACTTCCAGAAGATACTGGCTTTCTTAGCCTCTTAAACTAACATTCCCTTCCATACTTCCATAGCCCCTTTTGGAACACCCCGTGATGTCCCAGTTTGCTGTAACTGAGCATTTGTGTGTTGTTCACTGCCTTGTTACCTGCAAAATGAACTTTTTCCCTTAAACCCCACCCAGATGATACCTCCCAGAGGATGTGCCTACATTGTCATGGTGCACAGACAAGATGCCAACAGAGCCCTCCAGAAACTGAGCCGAGGCAACTTCAAAGTCAACCAGAAATCCATCAAGGTACTGCTTGGAAAACGTCAGGCTTTCCAAAGCTGCTGTAATTACTGTCATCCTGTCTCATCTGTGCTGGGTTTTGGGATATTTCAGACGTGTATGTGTTCTGGAGATGGTATTCTGTAAAAGTCTGAAAAAATACGTGAGTGAACCAGTTTTTGAGAATTACTGTTCCTGGTCTGTAGTGGGATTACTGGAACTTGTATCAGTTTCCTTGAAAGATTGCCAATAATTGTCTATTTAATCAGCAGAAATGGTGTCCTTTTGCTCATTACAGGGACTGGCACTGTGTGTTCCTTGTTGCCAGTTATTTGTCTCATAACAGAGTTTCATTACATAGGATAATCCCAAAAGAGTACTAATAAATAAGGAAGTAGGCATTAATTAGTGAAGTTCTTCCTTCTGTAGAATGTCAAATTAGTGTGACACTGTCCTCCAAAGGGAAATGGAATTAATCTTAGTGGCTGGGGAACATCAGAAGAAGCTGGCTTTATACATTTTTACAAATGATGTGCAGGAGTCAAGCCAAGGAATAGGAACTAAGTCTGCTTTAAAAAAAACTTACTTCAGAGTTTTGTAGCTGTTTCTCTTGTGCTTTTTGCTTTTTACCCTCAAATGCTGTTTTGTGAGAATGAAATACTAAATCCATTAAAATGGAAACATTTTGCTGACCACTTTTATTTCCACCCCTCCCTCCAAGATTGCCTGGGCTCTGAATAAAGGAATAAAGCCAGACTACAAGCAGTATTGGGATGTAGAATTGGGTGTGACTTACATACCATGGGACAAAGTCAAACCTGAAGATCTCGAAAGCTTCTGTGAAGGAGGAATGTTGGACAACGAGACCCTTAGTCCAGGTACAGTGTTACTGCATGTTCAGTTCTGTTACTCAACCTTTATTTCAGGGTTTGGCAGTTCTGTCCAGTTTGTCCAGTTAGCTGGTGATTTTTGTATACGTGCTCTAATTGTAGCATCTCTTCATGCTGAACACACAAAAATCACTTAAAATGTGCGTGTTTTAAACGAAAGTGTAACGAATGGTGGACACGATGTCAGTGTGTTCCAGTCTTCTCAGTGCTTTTCTCTTTCCCAAAGTGCCCCCTCACTGATCCCTGTTTGTGCTTAGCTGGCTTTTCCCAGGAAGTTCTGACAGACGGTAGGAGCTGGATTTCTTCTGTAAATTAAGTTTAAAGCTATATTTGACGTTTCTCTTATTTTGCTGCAATTCTTTATAGTTGTATTCTCCTTTTCTTTGTTTGAGACTTGAAGATGTTGGGTTTTTTAGAAATGAGTTCTCGAATTAGTGAAAAAGCTGCTGCCTTCCTGCCCGAGAGCAATAGAATAAACCTGTTGAAAGCTTGTCCCAAAAAAGCCTTACAGTTTTTGTCACAGATAATGTAACAGAATCCTGGGTGTTTATGAACACTCTCAGTGCGAAGGATTGTTAAATGACTGCTGAAAGGAACAATTGTATTTGCTGTTTCAGTGTTTGCTGTGTTTAAATGAATTTGGAATTTTTATTGTCAGAAATATGTGTAAATGCTTCTTAGCTTTGTGCTGCTTATTATCTGAGTATTTCCAATTAGGTCATTTTTGGAAACATGACTAAGCATGTTTCATGTGGCACTGCTTGTCTGATCCATGTCTGTTGGGATTTTGTTTTGGACAGAGTGGAAGGGAATTCCCAAGAAGTCTGAAAATGAAGTGGCTCAGAATGGAGGCGCAGAAGCTGCACACAATGAACCAGTGTCACCTATTCCCAAAGCTTTACCTGTCCCAATTCCTGTTCCCATGCCTGCACCAATAACAGTACCTCCTCCACAGGTGAGAGTTGTTCCACATAAATAAACAAAATCTCACTTTAAGTAATAATGCAGGGAGGGGAAAATGCCATGAATGGTAACTCTGTTCTCTCAGTCACAGAGAAATTACTGCAGTAGAATCTTTGTTATAGAGGGCTGAATTGCATCTTCAGGTTTTGTGATTGGCTTTTTTTTGTTACTTGTTTTACTAATTAATTTTCCTATAAAATCTTTTCTTATTGACAGATACTCCACTACTTTTATATCAGTAGTTTCTTGTCAGTGTTAAAATAGTAGAATCCCTTAAATCAGAGCTAATTTAAAGTCAGCTCTTGATATAAATCAGAATTAAAGAAAAGGAAACACGAGTCACTCTAATGTGCAAGCTCAGGTAGTGAGAAAGAGACAAGCAGAGATTTTTAATTGCTCTGAAGTTGTGAGCATTCCAGTGGATCCTGTTTGGAAATCCATCCTGGTGGATGGAAGTGAATCCTAGGCCTTGTGTGAGGGGTATGTGGAGGGGACTTACATGCATTAGTACCCATTTAGCACAGAGGAGAATTTTTCTCTAGTGACAAAGGCAGACAGGACTGGTGTTGGTATTTTCAGTGATGGGAGTTCCTGGAGTGCTAATTAGATCTTTTGTGCAAGTGCCCCCTTGCTGCAGAGGAATTTGAGGTCGCTGAGATGTCCTGGTGGAGCTGGACAAAGGCAGAGATCCCCAGCAGGACAGGGGATCATCGGGGCACTCTTGGGGTAACCCATCTCTCCCCTTCCTTTTTCCTAGGTTCCGCCCCATCCATCAGGGCCTCCCGTGGTGGGTGCACTCCAGCCCCCTGCTTTCACAGCACCTTTAGGAATCCCCCCTCCTGGATTTGCTCCCGGGGTGCCGCCGCCGCCACCTCCGTTCCTCCGGCCCGGCTTCAACCCGCTGCATTTACCTCCAGGTTTGTGGGGCTGCGCCAGCCCGGGCTCTGCTGGGCCCAGAGCTGCACTGGCTGCACGGGGTGTTGTGCCACGGGGGCACTCAGGGATCTCCTGTGCTTTTTGTAGGATTCCTTCCTCCCGGGCCACCGCCTCCCATAACTCCTCCGGTCTCTGTCCCGCACACTCCGGCAGTGAACATCCCAAACTGTAAGTGTCGGGCCCTGTGGAAGGCAGGGATCCTGCAGGAATTACTGGCTGGTGTTCAATGTGTCCTTGCTTATTCCTCAGCTACAGCAACTGGTGGGAATGAGGACACTACAAAGGAGTCGAATGTAGGAAATCCCATCCCAACAGTAGTTTCTGGAGGCAGAGGGAATGCTGAAAGTACCGACACTTCCAAAATCTATGGCACTGTTCCACCTCCTGTAGCACCTACCAATGTCCCTGCTCCCGTCACCCAGGCTGTTCCACTCCTTGGTAAGTTCCCTCTTGTGTAAGTTCTGCACTTCATGGTTCCCTACATTTAAAACGCCATTTTGATTTTGCTACTGACTTACAGTCCAGGGGAAAGGGAAGCATATTTTTCTCAACTTGCTGAAATTTCTGATCTACTCTTGGCTTTGAAATCAATTTTAGAGGCTTAATTTTGCATTGAAGGAGCAGTCAATATTTTTTATTATTGAAGATCTGTTTTCTGAAGAAACAAAGCCATAATGTGTAAGTTATAAATTCAAATGCTGTCCACTTTTAACAAGAGAAGGTTTATATAGTGTAGAAAATGAACTTAGGGCAGCACATCTGTATGACATAGGGACCAGATTTTAGAGTCAACTATTACATATATAAAATTAACTTGCAGAGAAACTATTTTTAGTGTATTTTTGAAATCTCTGAGGATGGGGTACATCCTTTTTATGTATGGAATAAATTGTTTTAATAAAACAGAAAGCCATACTCTTTTATTCAGCCCTGCAGTATGACAGGTTTTGAAACCTTTGTAAGAATATATTATTTAAATATTACCAAATGGTTTTTTGACTAGCAAACCCAAGTTAACTGGGGGTATGTTGCATAAATTACTTTTCCTAATATGACACAGACTTGGTCAGATTTTGAAAGGGAGTGTGTACTGTTGCTAAATGCTTATTTCATGATGGCCTTGGATGGGCCAGTGTCAAGAATTTACTCAAGAGACTTGTTACCTACAAATTTTAGTGAGATTACTGCATTTATGGTATTTTAGGCCTCTAAAGGAGAGCCTAAGAAATGAATGAAAAAGCAAATTTTGTGCTGGTGGGTTTCTGCCCAGAACTTTACAGTGATCACAGAAGAAAACCAAAGATTTGTCTCTCTGAGAGCTCACTGCTCTATTGCATGTGAAGGCTAAATTTTCCATCCATGACTAATGATTTATGGATCATTCATGTTGAAAACTTGACAGAAGACCCTTTCAAAACAGAGAAAAGCTTAAGAAACTCTGTGTTGACACCATGGAGCCAGGGAATTTTGTTAGGAATTTCAGAAATTCACACCTTCCTGCTGAATGACACTTCCTGTAAGGGTAGCACAGTATTGCCAGAGTTTTGGAGTTTGACAGGACTGTCTTGGGCAGCATAACCCGAACTTCATATTCCAGGCCTTTGGAATGTATGAGGATCCTCTGCCCTTTGCTGTATCTCTGCACGCATAACAAAAAGGTTTTAAAAAATGAAGACTGAACTAAATTAGACACCCAGATCAGTTCCTTGGAAAGCAGCTGCTTTTTATTCTTAAAAATCCGAGGAAGCTGAATTTGAGAAACCTGGAAATCAAGAACTTGCCTTCGCTTTCGTTAACTCGTTCACTGAGTAGTTGAGGCAGATAAAGTTGTCCATGTGGTCAGAGTGACTTCTGTGAGTGAGGGGTTTTTGATCTCACAGAGCAGTCCTGGAGTAATGGCTGAGATCTGTGTGTTTGCCTAAGCAGTAGCATTTGATGCTGGGGAGTGTCTAATTTCAAGAAGTTATTTATAATTAAAGAGTTATGTAAAACCCATCCTGAACATTCTGGAGTTGCAGGGCACTGTTCAGTCTGATAAAAGAGAGGAAAACCAGAAGACACAGATTATAATATTTTATGTGATTAAAGATAAAAGGTTGTTATCAGTTGTCCTGGCTTTTTAAAACCTTTCAGTAAGTTAGCACAAATTAAACTTCTTAAAAGCACTTGGAGTCACTCATGCACTGAGTGTAGCTGTGCATGTGGGAGGCCAGAGAGTGTCCTGGGAAGGAAATGTTCTCCAGGTATTTGGGCAGGATGGGAGAGCTCGTGCAGCAGGCTGGACTCAAGGGGTGAAGATTGCTGGAAAGAGGCTGTGGGAGAGATCCAAACTTCTTCTGGCTTGGGAACACTTCCTGTAATCCCTACAGAATACAGGAGCTCTTTAATAACTTTTGTAACTTCAAAAAATGCTGCTTTTTCAGCAGCTTTTCTGTGGAAGACATGTTACAAAGTAAGTCTGAATGGATTATTGTAACATTTCATACCCTTTCGTAAGTTCTGTCTCTACTCTGATTTTTCTTGTGCCTCCACTGTAATTCCTTCATCCCTTCCAACCAGGACGTGGTTGTGCTTCAGAGGACTGATGCCTCTTGGACACTGGCTCTGGATTTTTTGTGCTTTTTTCCAAAGCCCACCCCCAGGTTGTGATTTAGTTGTGCCCTTGGCGTCACTCTCTGCTGTTACACCTTGTTGTTCATGGGAACAGGACAGTCCAGGCTGTGATGGCTCAATGACTGTGTGCTCAGGGAATTTGAAATGATCTGCAGAGCAGGTCTTTGTAGGCTCCTTTGACGTGTGCCTGCTGCAGGAAATGACAGCCTTTAAATCTTTTGGGATTGGCCAACGTGTTCCCAGCACTGAGCAAATGCTGCAACTCAGGCCAGTGATAAACTGCAGAAGCTGCGTTTGGAATATTCAGATTCTGCGATCTGTTATGCTGATGAAATACACCCTATTGCAGTTGTAGGTCCTGATCTAGTGCTCTTTTTACCCAAATTCTTACAAGGATCATAACCCGGAATCAAAGCTTAGCTTTTCTGGAGTTCCCATCGAACTTGGCATTCACTTCCTGGTAGTGCAAGCTCAGTTTTTACTCTTTGCTCCCCTGTTGGTTTGTTCTGAAGTGATTTTTGTAATCTGCATTAAATCATGAAACACAAATACAGCGTTCTCTGAGCCCCTCAGACTGTGACTGTCACAAAATGTTGGGATTTTTGGCAAGTTATTTCAGCTGTGACTCCGTGTTTAGGCCCTTTCGTTTAGGCTTCTTTCTTTAGTCATAACCTGGTCGGAGAGATCCTGTATCAAACTCCAGCAGAAATCCACCAGACTTACACGGTCCCTCTCTCAAGAGTTCCCTGGCAGTATTTAATGCTCTAGCTGTAAGGTGCCACATTCCCCACTGGAGAACATGCACAATGCTGGAGAACAGCAGCTTCAAACTGGAGTGAAAACCTGCTGCTGTTGTGCTGGATCCGTGAGACTGTGGCTTGTTCCATGTGTTTCCATGAGGTTTGTGTGCTGGGACAGACAGAAACCGCAGAGCTCCCCGTGCTGGGAAGTGATTTAAGGGTTGTGAGTTACTGTAACCACTTACTGAGCAGAGCTTGTGTGAAAGGAAGTCAGGTGTTTCAGCACTGGTGACATGGGAATTATCTCAAGGGAACGTGGGCTTTGTCCAGCTGGGAGAGAAGATAATCAGCTCTGGATCACAGTGACATGGAAATCTGGCTTCGTACCTAATTTATCAAAGCAATGAGGAGGACTCCTGTGCCCTCTCTGGACAGAAGACACTTCAGGCCAGCCCAAGCACTTGGGCTGTGTCGTAGGAGTCGAGTGATGAAACTTGGGACACCGTGGCGTGTGCTGGTTGCTCCCCCGAAACCAATAAGATCTGTTGTGAAGGCAAGGTGCGGTTTTACACACTGGGACAGAGGAGCAGCTGTCAGGTGTGAGGGAACTGGCTCCAGTAGGAGAAGCTGGGTCAGGAAATCACCTCAGGGTTTCTCTTGGAGCTCAGGGCGTTCTTAACCAGTTACTTAAATGTGAGGTACTTCCCAAACCAACAGAGGGCTTTAACTTGCCCCAGACATGGTGTGTCTGTACCCTGAATTTCCCTGAGCATTTTCAGTAAACTGGGATGTGTTTCTGGACAGCTCTGTAAGTTTTTCATTGGTACCTGATTTGTCAGCAGAGTGAGGAAACTCCAGTAGTTCTTCTACAGTTGCTTTAGCCGCAGCATTGAAGGGGGCTGATACTTAAAATAAATTTAAAATAAAAAGTGTGCAGCTCTCCAGCCAATGCAGTTCAGAATGAAAGAGTTCCAGGTACCATTATGTTGCTTCAGTGCTGCAGTTTGTGTAGAAATAAGGTTGAGAAATTAAATGACTTGTACTTATTAAATGTGAAACTTCTCTCCCAGACCTCGTGTTCATGCTCTTGTAACCCACATCTGCTCTGCTGCTTCTAAGCAGCAGCATAGGCTTAACTTCTTCAGCTCTGTAGTTCTCAGTTATTCTATTCTGCCTTGTTTTAGTCTTCTGAGGAAGATTAAAAGATGTTTTTACCACCAAGAATGTCCCCAAACCTCAGCGTTCCTGGGAGACATCATTAGCTATGTGTCTGTGTAGTAAGATCTGTAGTTCTGTCACAGGAGGAGTTTAAACTGGTTTACAGACCTGGTTATTGACCTGGAGGGGGAAGGCTCTGCATTTTAGAGACAGGAAGGAAGAGGGAAAAATGCAGAAAAAAGAAGCTGTTGGTGCTGGACCATTTCTCTCCAAGAGTGTGACCCATGGAGCCATGTCTGACTGCTTGGAGGAGAAGGGGAGAGGATAGCACAGACTGGAAGATGTCACACGAGTCTTCTCACTGGCAAAACATCATTTCCTTCCAGTATGAATTTAAAGAGCACTCAGGTGAAAAGGTTTCTGTCATAGATGTCCCTGAAAGTCAGTGGTGTGGTGAGAGAGCAGCACAGAAGGCTCAGGTCTGTCTGGGGGACAAATGCCAAAGCCAGAGGAGGAAGGGAGGGAGGAACACCATGGCAGGTGAGGGAGAAGTGGTGTGGCTGCTCATGAAGCTGCACCCAAGTGCAGTTTTCACTGCTGGCACTAATTCCAGCATGAATTTCCACAGTATTTCACATTCTGGTTTTACCCAGGCCAGGGCTGTGTTTCCAGGGCAGGAGGTGCTGGTGAGCAGGAGCAGATGGGAGCAGTGTGAGAGCTCTGGGAACACCAGACAGCGTTCCTGGTTCAGACTGAGGAGGCACCTGCCCAGGGGAGGGAAGGCCTCAGCTGGAGCTCAGAATTCCTCCTTCCTTTTGGCTCATGGTGTTGGTGTCTGGGAGCTTTGGGCTGAGCTTTATCTGACAGTACATTTGGAGAGGGAGGTTTTTCCTCCTACGAAGAGCGTGGGAGGAATAAAACTGGAAAATAGTTGGTGCTGGATATGTGCTATAAAGGATGAAACAGTGTTTTAGAAAAAGAAGCCAGGAACAACCTGTTGCATTTCCTTTTAGTTTATATTGTGAGGTTTATTCTACTGAAGTGAATCTTTGTTGTGTCCCTTTTCTCTGGAATGGCAACGGAGCTACGTTCCGGCCTCATCTCTGCTGCCTCTGTGCACGAGTCTCTTGCCGATGCTGTGCAGCTCTGCAGTGTTCAGCTGCTGTTTGTAGCAGAGGGAAATGTTTCAATCCGACTGGAGGGGGTGAGGTATCTTTGCCTGGAAGCACAACAGCAGGAAGGGGCTTTGGCTGCCGTCGGCTGAGGAAGCAGGAGGCTGAGCTGGGGCTGAGGGGGAGCCCTGACCTGCTCAAGGGCAAAGGCTCTCCCCGAAGGAAGCCTCTGGCATCAGGGAAGAGTTGCTGCCCTGGGCACAGTCATTGCTGCCAGCAGCACACGGAGGGGTGTTCACGGCCCCGCTGCTGCTCAGGCAGCGCGTGGAGAGCGCAGGAAGCTCCACTCCAAGCTCCAGGGTGCTCTTCTCCTGGGATAACTGCCGCTTGGGTTCGAGGTTACGGAAACGCTGCGTGTTCCCTCCTGCCAGGCTCTGACTGTCCCTTGTGTGTTCCTTGCAGGCACCCAGGGCGTGGCCCCGCCGCCGCCCGCGCCCGTGGTGGGGCTGCAGACTCCGTCCACGGGGCTGCTGGGCGCCCGGCCCGGGCTGATCCCGCTGCAGCGCCCGCCGGGGATGCNGGCGGCGGGCCCGGCGGCCCCGAGGAGAACAGGGACGGGCGGCAGTTCAGGAACGACAGGCAGTTCACGCCCAACAGAGACCAGGAGCGGTTCGGGAGGAGATCCTTCGGGAACCGGGTAGAGAACGACCGGGAGCGCTACGGCAGCCGCGACGACCGGGAGCACGAGCGGCTGGGCAGCCGCGACAGGCGAGACTGGGGACGCCGCAGCCCCGAGCGCGACAGGCACAGGGACTCGGAGGACAGGAACAGGCGCTCCAGCGGCCACCGAGACAGGGAGAGGGATTCCAGGGATCGGGAGTCTCGTAGAGACAAGGAAGAAACCCGCGGCAAGGAAAAGCCGGAGGTGACAGACAGGGCGGAAGGCGACAAAAACCACGAGCCCCACGGCAGCAAAACGGAGGGCGCGGAACTTGTTTCAGAACTCGGTGCGGGAGACGCTGAACCCGCGGGTGTGAAACCTGCGCCAGAGTCAGCGCCCGAGGCTACCTCATCCCTGGAACAGGCGGACAAGGACACGGGCTCCGTGGCGGAGGCGCCGCGCTAGGGCTGCAGCCCGGCTTGGAGTGTCGAGCTTTAGTTGTACAGTGCTGTAAATCCGCTTCTGCCCCTGCGCCCCCGACGCCGGGGCACTGTGAGCAATTTGATTGCTTCCCTTCTATTTAAAATAGCCACAACATAACATAAAATACTGAAGAGATGATTAAAATATTACCCATTTTTGCTGTAACTTTTTTAAAGTTTTGACTTTAAAAAGTTTACGAATCAGAAGTAGAAGTGCTTTCTATTTTTTTTTTAATTTAAGAAAAGGTAACGGTGAAAGCTCCTCAAAACAATAGGGATGTGTTTTTAATAAACTCTATTTTCGTAACAAACTTTTAACGTGTGCTATTCTTCCTACGCTGCACTGAAGTGGAAAAGGAGTGTTCAACAGCCTAAAGTTGGAACTGTTAATGCTGTACTGGAGTCTAAATTAGACTGGTTTGGTTTTGTTTGTTAAAGGAAATCCATCTGTTTGTGTAGCGATTCACAGAAGTGAATTTTTATTTGTAACAGTCCTCTGGAGTTTTAGATTGCTGCATTTTAATGAGCTACTTGACCACCCCGGGTAAAAGTTAGTTTTAAGATGTTAATTGCAGAGTTAACTGTTTTAGTGTTTGCAATGCACTCCATTCTTTGCTTTCTTTTTTTTTTCCTCCCCCCCTCAATTGGTTCTGTGGTTCCTGTTGCCCTTAATTTGCCTTTTTTTAAGAAGTGACACCTTCAGGCACTGACCGTCTGCTCTGATGTTACAAAGCGCGTGCTGGGCTGGGCAGCGCCCGCTCCGCAGCTTTTGTACTTGTTGGGAGGTGAGACCTCGGAGGCACCGAAATTCCAGCCTGGCTCTCGAGGCAAGGCCGGGACGAGGACAAGGACTTGGCCCTTCCTCCACGGAGACGGGGCTGCTCCTGCGGGAACGCCGGCCCCTCCTGACCCTGCCAGAGGTAGGTTGTGCCCCGCCGGGCTGGGGCCAGGAGGGCAGCTCCTGATGTTCCTGGCATTGTGCCACCTCCTCTCTATCAGCCGTGACAAGGGCAGGTGCAGTTTCTCCATGGCCGATCCCCGGGGCAGGGACACTTTGGGAAGTCCTGCCTGCCACACGTGGCTCGAGCTCCCGTAACTCCAGCAGCGCCGGGGCAAACCTGTATGAATCCTGTGCATATTCAATGGTTTTTTTTCTCCTTGCTCTAGGCGTTTCTACCTTTAAAGTTGGGGATTTTGCCCCAAGGAAAGGGCAGCTGCTTCCTTACATCAGTCCTTTTTCACAGCTGCCCTGCAGCAGAGGGAATTGTCTCTGGGGGAGGGAGAGGGTGGGAGAGCCACTGTGGAGCTCTGGACTGGGGAGAGGACATCTATTTTTATGTTCTTGCAATAGCAGAATAAAGAGAGAAAGAACCTGTTTACAGATTGTAGTGAACTCAACTTCCATGTGTTAAAACTCGTGTCCTCACTGGTGGTTTCCTGCCTGGCCCACGGGACATCCCCCTTGTGCCACAGAGCAAGGTTTGAGCCTCCGGAAAAGCTGCTCCAGCTCTGTACGGAGGGAGAGTTTATTTTACTGGTAACTCCTCCTTAAAGAGCTGGAGATAAGAACGAGAGACGCAAGGTTGCTCTGTTCACACAAATCCCACCCCTGTTCTCTGCCTCAGTAGGGGTTTGAAAGCAGAGCCTGGAAAACTGTGGAACAATTCCTCACGGCCTCCTGCAGCAGTGCCTGTGCATAACCCTCGCAGCAGCAGCAGCAGCGCCAACCCTCTGAACAGGCACAGGGAGGTGAACACAGTGGTCTGGCAGCAGCAGGGAACCTAAGTTCGAAGTATTTTTACAGTATTCCTGCTCTACTACCCAGTTCCCTTAGGAACGTGCCTCGGTGCAACGGGGTTACCTAGAACAAGAGCCTGCTACTTCCATGAATATCCTCAAGTACAGAAGAAAGGAACGTGGATACAATTCCTCATTAAAATGACTCATTTTCTCCATTAAGAGACACCCTGAAATCCCTTTCAGGAGGACACACCCGAACAGGATGGAGGCTGGCAGTGGCACACAGCGGTCACTCCTGGGATACCGCCTGGAACAACTTGCTGCATGCAATTTAACCACCCCTGCTGAAGCCCAGGCCCCCTTTCCCAGCAGGGGCAGGTTTGGGATGTCCCTGGTCACAGACAGCCAGACCCAGGAGTATCTGCCCAGAACATTTATTACACACATTTGAAGCCTACAGATGCTGCACGTTCCCCAGGAGGAAGAAGCCCTGACGCACCCGGGGGCTGCTGCTCTTTGCCAGAGTGCGTGGGGCTCATCCAGGGCCTGGCACAGGAGCACTACTCACATGTTCCCTCAGGCAGCAGGGACGTGACACGGAATGGTGACAGCAGGAGCGTGAGCAGAGACCACAGAGCCGTTCCATCAGGGACACTTTAATTGAATGTACATCATACAAAACTCGGTCAGTCTCCAGCGTGTGAGCGCTGCTCGGGATGCAGAGGGGCAGGAGATTAATGACAAATCTTGAGCTGGCACGAGGAAGGGCAAGAGCAGCAATGGAAGAGCACTGCAGGTACCACGCTTAGCTCTTGGCAATCCCGATCACTCCGCAGGCCAGGCGGGGTCCTGCGTTTCCAGTTAACTTGCTCTCGTTATCTCCCCCTCTGCCCAGGTCATCCCGCTTCTCGTGCACCTGGAAGAGAATTGAAGGGACCTTCAGTGATGTTCCTGTGGATCCAGCCATCCCTGCTCCATCACTGCTGCTGGTAGCAGCAGCACCGCCACTGACTACACAATACCAAACATCTGATATTCGTGCTAAAAACTTCCAGCTGCACCTCTCTCAGAGAGGAGCTGCCTCCAGCAGCTCCAGGGCGATTCAGGCACCCACAGCAGGAAGGAGCAGAGTCAGAGAGGGACATCTCCGGAAGGCTGGCAGGGAATTAGGATTCATGGCAGCGAAGTGCCACGCTAAGACACACAGAGATCTCTGTGCGTCCCCAGATTTGCAATAGCAAATCCCCTCTCCCAGCTCTGGAGTTTCCCAAGGCCCCTCGCCACTCACCACCATGGTACGGCCGATGATGCAGTGTGGTCCAGAGAGGGAAATGACGGAATCCTGGATCTCCACTTCGGCCACGCCTCCTTTGGCAGTCACATTGCCCAGGTCTCCCACGTGCCTGCACAAAAACACAGGAAACTCAGAAGAGTGGCCTGGACCAAAAGCTCTTCCAAGGGAAGGCTGGGACTTCATGTTACAACACAGCAAAGGCTCCCAAATCCAGTGCAACAACCTTTCCTGCAGACTTGGTGGAACACTGCCACTGTTCTCAGAGCTTGTGCTGTCCGTGACAGCTCAGCTATTCCACAGGCAGCTGCAGGCTTTTGGTTTAAGGAGGATTAGGAAAAGCAGTTTGTCAGGCAGCAGGTCAAAGGCAATGCAGGAACTGCTCAGTTCCAGCCAGTACCAGGGATGATTATTCCAGCTTGGCATTGCCCCATCACTTGGCATCCGGCTCTCCCACACAGCTTCTATCAGAGCTACATCTCTGCTAAGGCTTCCCTGGAGAACTGAGCCTCCAGCAGTGGACTTTTCACAGGACTTCTGGACATTCCAGTGTGTTGTGTCCTGCACGCCTGCCCTAAGCACAGCATTCACTCAAAATGCAGCTGATCCAGTTCTGTCAGGCTCCTCTATCCACATCCAGAACCTGGAATACTGACACATCCCCTGCTGGGTGACCAGCTCAGCCAGCCCAGGGCTGACCACCAGCTTCTTACACAGCACAAATTCCTTGTTTTTAACCAAGTCCTATAAATTTGGGTTAATGGCAGCTTTCCCTTGAGCAACTTGCTTGATTTAAGCTTCCAGGAAGCTTCAGTCCAATTGTTTCTGTACGCTCATAGAAGCATGATCCACTTCTTGCACCCCTCCTAAGGAACTCCCCCGCCCACAGCCACCGGAGCAGGCAAGGTGCATCAGGAGCAGGCTCTGCCAAGCCTGCAGGAGCCACAATGTCCATGCAATCCCAACCTTTAGCCCCGAGCAGTGGCTGCCAGGGCCCCGACACACGTTTCATGCTGTGTCATGCAGGAGCTGGCCCACATCCAGCATCCAGCTCTGCCCGGCCTGTGGCTCAGGTGGGATTTATCAGCCACACGAGGAGGAGGAGGAGCGCTCACGGACACACACCGAGAGCATTCCAAGGCTGATCCCGATGCCAGGCTGGTCCCTGTGCAAGGCCAGGCTGCCAGAGCCCTGCTCCCAGCTCCACTCCCCACGCACAGCCACAGCACTTCCTCTGGCACCCACCCAGGGGAACTGGGCTGTGAGAGCTGCTCCCAGGGAAGAGCCTGGTCTCACACCCCACTGAAGCAGACACATCCAGCATGAGCATCAGGCCCTCGCTGTCCCCTCCTCCCAAGCCATGACAAAGCCAGGAACATGCCCCCAGGAGGATATTTCACACCACACTCTCAGAGAAACAAACAGCTGGAGTTACCAAAGTGCAGTTAAGTGACCTCGGGAACCCTGCAGGAATTACCAGGGTTTTTCTGGCACGTCCCAAGCACCCAGCATGTCCATGCCCTGGACTCACCTCTCGGCATCGCTGGGCGCCCCGTGTTGCTTCCGCTCGGGGTTGAAGTGGGGGCCAGCACTGGTGCACCCTGGAACACAGCACAGCGTCAGAGCAGGATCCCAGGGTCAACCTGCTGCTCCCACACCGCTCCCGGCGACAGCAAACAGCTCCTCTCCCGTTCCATGCCCTGCTAATCCCCTGGAGATAAATCACCTACTACAGACTTACAAGTCCCACGCTCAGCCAGTAGCTTTAATTTATTTCATAACGCTGGGTTATCCAAGCGTTCAGGTGAGTGCTTGGTATGTCAGGTCCTGACCACCAGCCTCGACATGCTCAGAGTATTATCCAGGAAGCCATTCCTCGGGAAATGTCACAATTTCCTCACACAGATTTGCAGCCGTGAGACCCAAGCTGCTGCTGCAACACCACGAGCAGCTCTTTAGAGCTGAGCAGCCACTTCCCAGCCGTGACCCGCAGGCCAGGAGGGACATCTTACCATTGGTGTTGTCACCGAACTCATGGACGTGGAAGCCGTGCTCTCCATCGGCCAATCCAGTGATCTTCCCAGTGACTTTCACCGGCCCAGTACCCTTCAAAGGAGAGGATTTATCACCACAAGGACTTTGGCATTACACGGCTCCGTGTCAAACGAAGGTGACGGAAAGCACTGGAGGCCCCGCCACGAGCCCACGACAACATCGTCCACAATGTTTGCGTTCGTTTAACCCTCCCAAACACATTCCTTCCCCTGTTTTATCACTAAGCGCGAGGAGTACCCGTTATCTGATGGAGCCTTCCAGAAAGATCCCGTACTTTCACACGGGAGCGCGAGTGACCCCGCGGCCGCGGCTCCCTGGCCGACCACAAGGGACGGCGCAGCTCCAAAGGGCCGCGGCCATTTAGATCCGCAGCGCCCTCGAGCTGAGCCCGCCCCGGTCCCTCCCGCCCCGCCGGCCACGGGGAGAAGGATGGAAACGGAGACCCGGGGGGCTTCGCACCCGCCGGGGGTGGGTCTCAGCGCCCCGATCGTGCCCTCACCTGCTGCTCGAAGTGGATGACGCCCTGCACAGCCCCCTCGCCCCGCATCACGCACACGGCCCGCACCGCCGCCATCTTGTCCCGCCCCGCCCGCAGCGCCCGCGGACTACGGGCACGCCCCTCCCTCGCTCCCCTTATATAGGGCGGGCGAGCGGCGCCTCTGCCAATCGCGCTGCGCGCCGCGCGCGGCCCGGCCAATCGCGGCGGGGGAGGCGG
>VZTD01003934.1:37069-48234 GCA_013397725.1 Rhagologus leucostigma
GGATGGAGCGGGAGCGCGAGCGAGAGCGGGAGCGGCTGCTCACGGCATCGCTCACAGCTTTGTCCCCGGGACCACCGAGCGCCAGCGGCTCCGTGTCGCGCTGTCCCGGCAGGGCCGTGCCGTGGGGACGAGCAGCAGCGCTGTTTCCCTGCCCTGCACGCCTTCTGCTCGCACCGCCCGTGCCCTCCCTGGCGCAGCTCCGGCGGGGCTGCGGCCGCGCTGGGTCGGATGCCGGGCTCTCATCCGATACTGGAATGCGCTCGTCAGGTTGGCCCTGAGTAGCTCTGCGTTTCAATAGAACTGCAATGCCCTGAGGGTGTTTTGAACTTAAATCAGAATCACAGAAAGATTCTAGAGTACCTGGGGCTTTAGGTAATCACTGAAAGGTCTGCGTTGGAAGGGACCTTAAAGCTCATCCAGTTCCCCCCCCTGCCATGGGCAGGGACACCTTCCACCATCCCAGGCTGCTCCAAGCCCTGTCCAGCCTGGCCTTGGACACTGCCAGGGATCCAGGGGCAGCCACAGCTGCTCTGGGCACCCTGTGCCAGGGCCTGCCCACCCTCCCAGGGAGGAATTCCTTCCTGATATCCAATCTAAACCTACTCTCTGTCAGTTGGAAGTCGTTCCCCCTCTGGACTGGCTCCAGCAGCTCCACGTCCTTCTGCTGTCGGCCCCAGGGCTGGGGCAGCTCTGCAGGTGGGGTCTCACCTGAGCTGAGCAGAGGGGCAGGATCGCCCCCTCCCCTGCTGCCCACGGGGTTTTTGGATTAATCTCTGTCTATGACCGAGGTATAAATGACTTAAAGCCCAAGTGGTTTTAAGTTACTTGTTTTGGATCACGTTAAGGCCAGGGGAGGATGCAGAGGGGTTGTGGGTTTTTCACACATCAGACTCATACAAAACACTTGAGTCGCAGCTCAGGTGACACTACTGAAGCAGAGATTTGTTTGCTTGAGAACACAAAATCAGGTGAAAAAAACTTGATCCATGTAAATACATGGAGACTGTTTGTCTGAGAGACTACACTGGGATTTGTAGTTTAACCGTGGAAAGATGCTGGGAGGAGAGCCAGCCAGAGCTTCCTATCTAGGAGGCACCTTGGCAATGTGAGATAAACTCCTTGGAGTTCCAGTCCTGATGTGCCTGGAGAGAAGAGGCTCGGTAACTTGTGAGCAAACAGGTCTGTGTTTGTGGCACAACAGCAGCACCCTGAGCCTTGCTCCATCGGGAGGAGAGATTCCAGAGCCCTCGAGGTGGCCCTTGTTTGATTTAAAGAGGTTTGTAAACTTTTTTTAAATGGTAGTGTCTCGTATTACTTCCCTTATCACTCTTCTCACCCCTCAGGGCCCTCTCATGCAGGGCTTTCTCTTACTTTTAGTCTGATCTCCAAACCTGCCCTGATGTTTTTTTCAGGTTTATTCTTTCCTCCCTGGAAGTAAGTTCCAAGATGTGCCCTTCTTCATGTCCCTACACAAATGTGGGACAAACGAACGGACGAGAGCCAGATGTGTCAGGTTTCTTCATAGGTGAAATAACCCGAAGTAATTTCAGAGACTGACGGCACTAGTACTCGGTGTCAGGACACACTGGGGTGCCCCAGTTGGGCAGAACTCAGCTGACAAAGCTGTCATGCTCAGGGACACGCTGGAGAGGTGGGGATTTCAAGGACTAACACAAGAATTCGTGTGGTTCCTGCAGAAGGAGGTCAGTAATCTCACACAAGTCACAGCCTTGAGAGTGTTCTCTATGATCCTTTTCTTTCACAAGTACAATAGAAATACCAAAGTATCAGTTACTGGTGTGCTCATTCGCATCAAGAGGCCAGGGAAACGTTTGTGTTGGGTTTTCTCCCACGTACTTCTTTTTAACTCCTTTATTTTCTTAAATCTCGCCAGTAGGTGAGAAAATCCACCCCCCAGTGCAGCTGAACGGGGTGTTTGACAGCACAGAAATCATAGTTTGACCCTGTCGCATCAAATGGTGACGTGATTATTTTGTTATTTGGAGTATCAGAGTCAAAGCAGAGAGGAAAGAAAAGAAAGAGCATCTTGATGGTCTCCTAATGTGCCAGTTTAAAGGCCAGATGAAATAACTGCTGTGTGATGCGCGTTAACAGCAACCCAAGCTATGTACAGAAAAGCTAATAAACGTCTCAGGAAAATGTAACAAAGTAACAAAAAAATCCAACCCCTCAGGTCCTGTAAACAGGTGGCCTAGAGCAAGGATAGAGCCCTTGAGGGAGCAGTTTCTGAGGGAGATTTTATGTGAATTAAAAACTAAGAGGGAGTTTTGAGAGTTGTGTTTCCCGTGGCAACCATACATCTGGAGCAAATATATAGTATTTCCTGCTTGTGATGATTCTCTGGGAAAAATACGGAGTTGAAGTGAGACTGGAATGTCCCTGTCACTCCGGGTTGCTGGAGCTCGTGTCCTGAGCAGGACACTGTGTGTCATTAACACTTGCCCTTGGAGTACCCGTGGGTAACGCCACTCCCCCGCCCCCGGGGGATGCTGGCAGAGGGCAGTCACTGAGTTTGTGCTTGTGCGGCATTTCCAAGGTGAAATGTGCTGTGGAAATTACTGTTTCACTAGGAACTGGCAGCTCCCTAGTGGAAAGCCTGCTGTTGGAATGAGGGGAAGTGGTGCTGATAAGCAAAGTGTCCATGTAATTAAAGGAGTGTCAGCGGGAAAGCCTTTGCGTGGAACCGGCAAGATTGAAAACAGCATTCACTCACAGCTGAGCTGAGCTAATCTTTGCGTGCTGCCAGTCCCTCACTCTCCCCTGCTCCCCGAGCTGAGCAACCTTGAAACATGAGACTCAGAGGAGAGGTTGTGTAAATGTTGATTACGAACTTTGTACCCAGTGTGGGGTGTGACCTGCACCTCTCCACAACCGGCCGGGGCACTGCGGCTGCTCAAGGTCTGCCCACTGACGGCTTTAATTATTCTTTTATTACTATTTTCGCTTGTTCACATTCACCAAGTGCTTTAAATATTCCACACTGTACCAAAGCCTGGGCATGTTTCCCCACAGAAACAGCCTGACATGCAGAAACTGGGACCACAAAGCCAGGAAATCCAGGATGGATGAAAATAGGGATTCTGAGGATTCCCCTGCGTTTGCAGAAACAACAATCTGCTGACGGCTTTATGGGAGCTGCTGCTGTGGCACAGAGGGATGAGTGCAATCAAACTGAAACTCAGCTGGAGTTTTAAATGGTTTTTAAGCTGTTGACTAGAGAATGGAAATATCACTTCTGAAACTGGGCAGACAGAACACCGTCCAGAAAGCTCGTCTGAAAAATGTTGTTCCTTTTTTTTTGAACGAGAGTCTCTCAAAATGTTTATGCACTCAGGAATGTTATTTTGGCCACTGAAAGGCACCTAAAGAAATGCAACCAAAACACTGTGTGTCTGTGTATAAATGTATATATATATGGAATATATATTTTAAAATATCGACTGGGATAAAAATCAACAAAGTCCAAAGAAAGTCTGTACCTTGTCATGCTTTATATATAATGACTAGATAAGGATCCCATTCACAGTGATGAAAAAGAAAAGCTTGGTCTTACATTTTATTGGCAGGTTTTTATTTGTAGAAGTCCTTACAGTGGTAACTAAACGAAACAAAAAACTTTGCAAATCCCAGCGCACGTGAGTGTGTGCCAGAGGTAAGATCCGGGGGGCTTAATTTGGATTTATTTCAGACACAAACTGCCCTGCACTCTCATTTTTGCCACATGCACAGTTCAGTGGTACAGCAGGTGTCAGGACACCCAAGGGTGAGGTGGCTTGGATTTAACTCGGCTGTGTTGAGTAATCCCTGAGATGCAAAGTACAAAACCACAGGGAAAATGCTAATTAATACGCAATTAGAAAATAAATGCTACAACAGGGTAAACTGTCCTGTCTCTGCAGGAAAGCAGGAAGGACAAACAGAATATAACAGGCAGGTGTCCAGAATAACAAAGATGTGGTTTTGTTTGGAGTTTTAAACACGTGGTTTCTTCTCTGGGAGCTCTGGATGGTTGGGGACTGGGTGAGTTCCTTCACAAGCACCATGCTGCGTTTGTAGAGCTGACAGTAAAACAAGGCTTCGGGGTGCTGGTTTAATACAAGCAATTAATCAGTTGGAATGCAGCTGGAAAATGCACCAGCCATGTATTTTCATACAGTTTCCACAGCGCTGTGGAGTATTTATTAATTAATATTTATGTGACTGCTCCGCATCTGCTTGGAAGTTTTTTCCACGGTCTCCAGCCGTGCCAAAGGGCCGAAGGGCGCTGCAGGAGGCACCCCGCAGACTTTGCACCCCGCGTGCCCGCCAGGAGACACTGTCCCTGCGGGTTCGTGTGGCTGGAACGCCTTCCCAAAACGTGCTCAGAGCACCTCTGCGTGTCTGCAAGGCCAGGGGTCGGGCCGTGACTGCTGGAGTTGGAGGCAGGAGCAGAAGTTCCCGTCCACACTGAGTCGTGTGGAGAGACTTCAAGCCCTGCCCGTGGGCTCTGCCGGGGCCAGGCTGTGTTGCTGCTGCGGAGCAGGCTGTGGCACTCTCCACAACCTGTGTCTGTGCTGAACCACGTCCAGGCCCGGCAGCCCGGGGAATCCGGGCGGGCACGTGGGCCTGGTGGGACAGTTTAAGCCTCCTGACAGTCCCTGGCTGGCAGCCACCGTGTCACAGCCCGGGAAGCGCTTGGCAGTGCCGCTCTGTCCGCAGCTGGAGCAGGGGGAGCTTATGGCACCCAGCTGCCTGACAGCAGCACTGACTGCACGTGTGCTTATTCCCTAATCCCGGCCTGTCGCTGTGATCCCGGCTAAGCCACGCTTTGAAGAGCAGGGATTTTCTAGCCAGGATCACTCTGACATGCCGTGCTCAAGGAGCAGCTCCAGGTGCAGTTATGTCGGGAGGTCTGAGAGACTGAAGGAGCTGCTCAGCACAGGCAGGTGGGTGCAGCCCTGCTCTGCTGTGCCAGGCACCTCTCCAGAGCCAAATCCTCCTCACTGCAGCCTCATGGCAGCTTTCCTCTTCTCCTGTCCCTGAGCCCGACCCCCACCTGGCTGCACCCTCCTGGCAGGGAACTGTGGAGAGCCACAAGGTCCCCCCTTAGCATGTACATTTTTGGGTATTGCTTCAGAGGCTGAGCTCTGGAGGACGGTTTACAGAAAACAGAGGTACGAAAGGAAAAATGTGCTAAACACAAGCTAGAACCAGCGTGTTGTTTCTTACATTTTTTCAGGATAAGTTTGGGCTCTGATGGGGACAAAAAACCGCAGTGTGAATGACTCCAAACAGCGTGGGGGGAAGAGTTTAATGTTTGTTGCAGGCAGTTCGGGGTTTATTAGCGCTGGCAAGTGTCAGTGAGTGCCACTGGATGGCGTTAGCGGTCCAGGTTTGTTGGACAGACTCTCCCTTCCACAGTGCTGCTCTCTGGCAAAATACTGTAAAACTGGAAGTAGCAACAACAACAAAAAGTAAGATACCTTTATGAGTGAGGTGTCTGAGGAAGAAAAGGGAAGAAATGTAGGCTGATCAGCTCCACAAAAATAAATGTCCTTTTCCATCTAGCCTTGTAAATTGGGTACCTTGATGAATCTTGGCCTGCGTGACAACATAAACTGTGGAAAGAAAAAAACCTCCTTCCGTGTCCCACAGGGATTGTGGAGGATAGCTCATGGTTTTATGGAAGAGAGAATCTGTCTTGCAAGGGTTGAAAACAACTAGTCTGGAAAAAGATCCAAAAGCTTTCACACGGGTAGAAATGATTGCTCTAATTCCTCCGGGGACACGGAGCAGATCTTTATATGGCATCTTGCATAGACTGTGATAAAAACAAGCGGCATGAGGACTGGCTTGTGGGGGAAAAAAACCATCCAGGAACATGAAACCAGTCTGTCTGGGAAAAAGGATTTTAAAGTGAATGGCACAGAAATACTTAGGGAGTTTTCAAATATTGCAATCATACAGCATCGAGCATCTCAGAGGCGTAGAATCCAAGCAGACAACTGAAGGAAGGCAGAATTCACAGAAGTTCTTTAAAGCTGTTCCATGTGCTTGTGGCACCACGGGTAGCAGGAGTACAAATGGCCCAGGTTTGCACTGTTGGTTTAATTTGTTTATTTGGAGGTAAGGCATCACTCACAGGCCCTGCAGCAGCAATGCTGCTGAGTGTGGCTCAAAAATACAGATAAATTGAAGGGCAGCTCACCGACCTGCTTCCCACCCCTGCCTCCCGCTCCCCCCTGCAATTCCTGCCTTCCTTCCCCACTCCACAGCGACACACATGTGGGAGAAGATGCTCTCTAACAACTCTGACACTGGTTTTGCTCTCCACACTGCTATCTCCAAAGCACTAGGATGCTGGGAATGCTTCCCAGTGCTTCCCTCACTGGGCAAGGATGGCACTGGACAGACCATGCTCTAACCCACGGTTAAGTAAAAGGTCACTTCCGTATGGCTTTAATATTTTAAATGAATTATTCAGAGGCAGTCACCTTCCCATAAGGAGCAGGTAATCAGGAAAACATTAATATTTGAGGAAGAAAAGCTCTGGGCTAATGATTTAGCCAGGGGGGTGGGGGTACTCTCTCCCGTGCCTTTCACAAGCAGCTCTGTGCCTCTGTACAGCTCATGGGCATAGAATCATGGAATTGTTTAGGATGGAAAAGTCCCTTGAGATCATTGAGCCCAACTGTTTTCCCGTGGGAGAGCTATTTAATGTCCTTGCTTGGTGACAAGGACAGGGGGACTGGTGCACCCTCAGCACGTTTGCTGATGACACTGAGCTCTGGTGGAGTCACACACCGGACGGAAGGGATGGGGCATCCAGAGGGACCTGGATGGGCTGGAGAGGTGGCACTGTGAGAACCTCGTGATGTTCAGTAAAGCCAAGTGCAGGTCCTGCACCTGGGTGGGGGCAATGCCAAGGACAAACACAGGCTGGGAGAGAATGAACTTCCCACTGCCAGAGGGCAGGGATGGATGGGATATTGGGAAGGAATTGTTCCCTGTGAGGGTGGGCAGGCCCTGGCACAGGGTGCCCAGAGCAGCTGTGGCTGCCCCTGGATCCCTGGCGGTGTCCAAGGCCAGGCTGGACATTGGGGCTTGGAGCAGCCTGGGACAGTGGGAGGTGTCCCTGCCCATGGCAGGGGGTGGAATGGGATGGGATTTAAAGCTCCTCCCAGCCTAAACCATTCTGGGATTCTGTGAAATTAGCACTGACATTGAAAGCAAGACTTTAATAGAATAAGATGACAGCAAACAGGATTGGAAGCCAGGGCTCTTGCCTGCCTCATATGTGTCCCATGGGATGAGCAGCAATACCCTTGGGAAAGCTCCGGCTCTGCCACTATCCAGAGAACTCTGATTTCACAGACCACCCGCAGCGGCAGTGAACACAGATAACAGCGTTTCTCAAAAGAGAGGCTGAGGTGGACAATAATTCATCAAATGCATTTCCCTCTTCTACATAATCCTAGAGGCACGAGGATGTGATCCCACTATTAGCCTCGCTGCAGCCTGACAGAAATACCAGCTGAAAAACACCTGGGAAGGCAGTATTATGATTTCTGAAGCATGCAGAAGCCTGGGAGAGCTTCTCCAAGGGACTATAAGGGCTAATGGATATTTTGCACTTAGGGAAGCAGACTGTCCTCACTAAAATTCATACGAAGCAGGAATGCTTATTTTTGTGTATGGAGTTGGCAGCCAACCTGAGTCACTTACATAAAATCCAGAAACCTTCATTATTACATTGTTGTTCCTATTTTCAAAGCCAAAAAGAAGGCAACAACTTCTAGGTTGCGGTGACCATCTTCTGTAAGCTACAGGGAAATGTGACAGGAAAATAAGTGTTTCACCAGTACAGAACAAGTCCTAATTCAGACCAGTTTGGATGGCCTGGTTTGAAGTGGTCACAGCCTACCACTATTTTTCAAAGAACAGTTTCCTCAGTTTTTTTTTTTAAACTCTTTTTCCACCTTCCCACTTGAAATGTCCCCTGTGGTTCCTGTCTCTCAGGTACAGGCGTGCACTGCTCCGGAGCAAGAGCATTCTTCTGTGTGGAGGAGAAATATCACAACGCGCATTGCAAAGAGAAAAAAGCTTTATTTACAAAATTTAACAAGTGGAATGTCGGCAGTAGAGACAGAAGTTGGCTTTTGAGCTTTCCTCCTCCATACAGATTCTTCCACGAGGAATGCTGTGCCGTGTTTCCAATCACGGAATTGCCGCCCTTGCAGTTAAGTTTTCCTGTGTTCATTGAGAGTCGCCAAATTGTTTCTTTCCGACTGAGCTACTCCCGCGTGCCCCTGTCAGAAACAACTCTCTTTTGTGCAGCTCAATCATTCATAAACTCCGGATCTTCCTAGGAAGGTGTTTTATTCCTGCTACATTCCCTGAAAACAAGGTTGGGCTGATGTTGGGCACTCGATGTGTAGCAAGGGGAATTTTCAGCTCGGGCCCGTCTTCTGCTTCCTTTGAAAACATTTCAGAGGAAACCGAACTTTTTATGCACACAATCACGGTGAGACAAAAATAGCAGCTCCCAAATTAGCAGCGAGTAGGTGGAGGGGGACAGCCAGCACACGGGCTTGGCACAGCAGTCTGGGTATGCAAATGAAGAGATGGGACTTGACGTGCAGAGTAACTGGAACTGTCAGATGACTAATGAGTCTCACCCATTATACGCTGAGGCCCTGGAAAAGTAGCAAACGAGGTGGGATTAGTTAAAAATATGCCCATATTAGCTGGCACAAGCTGCAGGTCTGCTGGGCTGCGGATCCCTGCCCACATGTGCCAGATTGTGGGAGCCGTGTCCGGCGTGTGCGGGGCTGGAGCGGGGAAGGGCGGCAGCACTGGGGGACACACGGCTCTCCTGCACTTGTCTGCACAGAAAAGCAGTGCCTGCAGAGGCTTCGGCCTTTGGCCCCTCTTCCCACTGCTGGTGTGACAGTCTCCAAAGGGCTGGAGCCCCTCTGCTCTGGAGCCAGGCTGGGAGAGATGGGATTGCTCAGCCTGGAGGAGAGGAGGCTCTGGGGAGCCCTTAGAGCCCCTTGCAGGGCCTAAAGGGGCTCCAGGAGAGCTGGAGAGGGACTGGGGACAAGGGATGGAGGGACAGGACACAGGGAATGGCTTCCCACTGCCAGAGGGCAGGGCTAGATGGGATATTGGGCAGGAATTCCTGGCTGTGAGGATAGCGAGGCACTGGCACACCTGAAATCAAAGTCAGGAAAGGACCTGTGTTTAATCTTGCTGATTAAATGCTCTGCCTAAAGTGCTTGGTATGGTAATGCCATTTAAAACCTGCCATTAATTAGTCAATGGCTTGATGAAGACAACTGACATTTAATATTTGGACTTGATTTGCAAGCAACACGTGATTAGTGATATCTGAGATTTTGTATTTGATTTTTAAAGGCAGAACAAATACACAGTACTAGAAAAGAAATATTCTTTATTAGGTACACATTGGGTTGGTTCAGATTTCCCCACTCTGACTTTGAAAGGTGTTGGGGAGGTGCTCCCAGTTTTTTGTGTTGAAAAGCATTGTCGGTTCAGACCCAGCTCATGTTTATTTATTAGTGCATTATAAAATGTGCTTCTCCAGGCTGGAGTTGAGGCTTAACAAAATCCAAGTGCCTGCAGTGCCCGGGTGCTCTCTGCGGGCTGACCCGTGTCCCGCCGAGGGGAGGCTGTGCGTGATGCAAACAAAGGCATTCACGTTCACTGGCTGCAAGTTACACAGTTCTCTTATTAATTAGTGTTCTGTCATCTGTTGGTTAATGATTCTCTTGCTTCTGCTCATTCCCATGCTCAGTGTTCCTCTTCTTTCGGGTCGGTGGGGTTTTGGAGCTGCTGGTCACGATCTGCCCTCCCGCAATTCCCTTTTCCCCAGTGGGAGCTCATTCAGCACAGTTACTTTTATTAGTTTCTTCTTTATCTTGGGGGTTCTGCCAAATGTCCTTGTGGCCCGTAAATCCTGCATTCCTCGTGTCCGCTATCAGAGGCACATCCTTCTTCCCAAGCTTTGTTCACCTCCCCTACTTCTGGCATCATGGAAACATGTCCAGCCCTAAATCTTAGCAAGTAATTTGTTTTTCTAACACCTGGATATCACCTAGAGCTTGTTGGCTGCTCTCTGTTTCTGGGATTAAATCTCCTTTCTCGCTGATTAGGCTCGAAAGTGTACAACGATCAAACATCACAGAACATCCTATTTAGGGGAATTTTTGCATATTCCACATTTTAGGGCAGAGGCAGAGACAGGGAAAGCTCAGCACAGGTCCTGCGGGCTTTGAAGGGGTTGGGAGCCAGGCAGGAGAGGGTGCCTCAAGCAGTTCCCCACTGCATTGTCAGAAACTATAGAGCTTTACCATTTTAGTTAACCGTTTTAATTAACTTTTAAATTAATTGTTTTAATTTATCATAACCAATATGTATATTAATTATCGTGTGTTATTCTTAGATTAATCTTAGCCAGCATTTAGCAAAGTTGTCATAAGCTACTTTGGTGGGAGCACAGCGGGGGAAAACTACTGAAACCTTTAACTTTTGATAAACTAACTCTGATGTGCTTCAATGAACAAAGCCTGGGAGAGGAAGATGGATTGGTGAGGTTGGACATCTGGAACGCAGAATTTATGGACCACAAGGACACTTCGCAGAAAGCAGAAGATAAAGAAGAGACTAAAAAAGACTCAGTAGATGTGTTGGAAAGGCCCCGCTGGAGGAAATAGATACTAAAAAGACTAAGAATACGGACTAATTCGCATGAAGTGAGAAATCAATAACCAGTAGGATAGAATACTGATTAATGGAAGAGAGCTATGAAATTTAGAAACGCCACTATTTGATGATATGAATGAATAGGTGAGAAAGTTTTGTCGGTGTGGAAGCTGGAGTTTTTGCCAGCCACACACCCCCTGCCCAACAATAAAATAACGCCTGACTCGCTGGCGCTAAAAAGACGGCGTTAGAGGCTTTTCTGAATCCCGACGATTTCGGAGGATTTGCTGACAGCGTGGGACATCGCGGTGACAGCGGGGGGAGTGGAGAGCCACGCGGGGCCGGCGGGGCCGGGGGTCTGGAGCCGTGAGGGGCCGTGAGGAGCCGTGAGGAGCCGTGAGTGCAGTGAGGGGCAGTGAGGAGCCGTGAAGGGCCGTGAG
>VZTD01003936.1:0-82891 GCA_013397725.1 Rhagologus leucostigma
TTGGCCAAACCGGCACACACGTGAAGGTTTTTTGCAGGTGCTCCAAGTGTGCTCTACCCTTCCTTGATTACTTTGACAATCCATAGGAAAAAAAAGGTTAACTTTCTGCAGAGGTAACGCTTTCAGTCACGACTTTACACACTTTGAACAGTGTTTTCTGGGGGAACATTTTCAGCTTTCCAGCACAAAGAAATACCTTAAGATGGTATTTTCTGCTCTCCACCTTCCTCATCATGAAGTGCGACAGGAACTGACCGCTCTCCAGCCTATAAAAACAGCCAGAACGTGCGAATTTCCCTCTAAGTATTACCCTAGCGTGAGAACCAGGAACTGTACAACCACTGACAAATACAGGGCACGGAGAGTGACGTGCAGCAGGTTTTATTTTGCCGTTCCTTTGGCAGGTGAGTTGCAGAG
The DNA here is from genome assembly GCA_013397725.1 of Rhagologus leucostigma. NCBI lineage: Eukaryota > Metazoa > Chordata > Aves > Passeriformes > Rhagologus > Rhagologus leucostigma. The sequence goes on from VZTD01003936.1 coordinate 418, forward strand.
ATGTTCGGAGAGAAGGTGCGCGGGGAAGTCCCCATGGTGATGTACGAGCCGCACCACGAGCGCCACAGGCAGGAGCCCTCGGCCCCGGAGTTCTGCAGCCAGGAGGGTAAGTGGGGGCTTGGAAACAGCACCCGGAGGGGTCCTTGAGCACACCAAGGGTTGGTTTCCTGCACATCACCAAGCCCATTCGGGGCCCAGCCTTGCCAGGACGTGATGGGGTTAGAAAGCGTCTGTGCCAGGATATAAAACCCAGGGCTAGGGCAGGCAGGCTGGTAGGATCTCCTAAGAGAAACATCATTAAAATGGCAACAAATATTTTGTTGGTTTAGTTAATAATTTTTCAAACGACACATGCTTTATTGCAGCTGTATCGCTACAATAATTTCATATTCCTAACGTGCAAATGTTCAGCCAGCAAACTCTGTACGTGGATGGGCTCTGTCCTGCTTAAATTGCCATCTCGTTGTACAGAGGACTGGCCTTTTCCCTAACATTCCTGCTGGCCAGAGCCACCCTCCCTAGGCGAGTTCTGCAGCCAGACTCTTACGGGGATGAACAACCCTTGCCCACGGGTGAAGAGCTGACAATTCAGCTCCAAGGCTGCGAGTGGGTGCCAAGAGCTGCTGCTCCTGGGTTGCCTTTTCCTTCTGAAACCAGGCACTGCTCTCACACCTACACAGGTATCTCACAATGCTCCTTGTCTGAAGTGATTTTACCTTCGTTACCTTCCTGCTACTGAGGAAATTGCCATTTACTGGACAGGACTGAAGAAAAAATCCAAGTGGGAGATCAGGTAGTGACTAATAAGGCTCGATGTGTCAGTCGTGGGCCTCTAAACCTGACTCATTTTCAGAGTATTTCACTCTGATCAGCTCTCTCTGCAAGTATTTTTGTCTTCAAAGATCTCCCTGGGCTCTTTTCTAAGCTCAGCAGAGCTTGGAAGAGACTGGGGAGAAGGAGTCTCACTTGAGAGCTACTCAGGCAAGGCACAGGCACTGCACACATCCAACACTGAGCTGCAGGGTCTCGTCCTTGTGCAGGAAGCAGATCCTTCCCAAAAACACATCGAGTGGTAACTCACTTATACTAAGCACATTCATTTTCTAGATCAGAAGGAAATTATTTCGTTTACAATTTTTTTACAATTTTTCCCTACAAATAACAACCCCTAAAAACCAAACAAAAACATCAAACAGAAAACCCCTGAAAGCCAAAAACTAAACACCACCCCACCACCACGAAACCCAAATGCCATTGCAAATCTTTACTACTTCTGGCAAGCCATTCAAGAAAATATTGCTAACACTTTTTCACCTTTGCCACTGTATTTTGTCTCACTCTGGAAAATTCCAGTTTTGTATTCCATTTTGTATCCCTGTGGGCTCATTCCCTGGTTACACTCACATCGTTTCTGAAAAGCTCGAGCACAGGCTGGACTCCCAGCTCAGGGTTGCTCTGCCTGGGGGTGAGGGTTTCTCCAATGCTGTCCAGGCTTGACCAACCAAGATTTCTCATAGGGACTGTCCTCCTGTCCCCAACTCAGTCCTGTAGTTTGGTACCACATCCACGCTAGCTGGCTGTAAAGCTTTGTACGTGGATTTATTTTGAACATATTCATGAATGTATCTTTTAATACAGTCATTTATTTCACCTCAGGTAGGCTGATTGCATTCTTAATTTGAAAGATCAGTAAGAGAACTGAAAAACCTTAAGGTGTCTTAGTCACCAGCTTCTCTTCTCCCAAAACAAAAGGAAAAAGATCTCTTAACTTTTTTTTTTCCTAAAACAAAGAGTATGATGAAATAACTTGGTTGAAAGCTGATAAAGTTCAAGGTAGTAAAAAGGCTTTAAATACTCACAGTAAGGGTAGTTATCACTGAAGTTAGAGGTACTGTGGATCCTTTATCAGTGGAGTCCTTAAATTGAGTATCATGCCAGTGTTATGCTGGAATAGACGAAGCTGCTGACTTTCCTAAATCATTATTTGGTTTCTCAGCTTTTGTTATACAGAAAGTGAGACCGGCCAATCACTGCAGGCTCTTTTGGCTTTAAAAACCCAGGAATCAGTTCAGTGGCTGTTTCTCCCTGTGCTGGATTTTGTCCTCCCTGCGAGGCACCTCCCGTGCAGGTTCTTGTCTCACTCCATGGGGCTTTTGGGAGCTGGAAGCTGTTTGCACTTTTACATTTTGCCCTGTTTTTCTTTGCACAGGGAGCTACGAGTTTCCTTCTCCCCCGCCTTACTCCTACCGAGAAACCACCACCATCGAGGAGCCGGGTAAGCCCAGGGGTTGTGCTTCTGACAGTTCTGGTGCCACATGCCAACAAAAATGAAATGGGTTTAGTTTTAAAGTCAACAGAGAGGATGGGAGTTTTCTGACCCAATATCAATCTCATAAGCCAGAAAATTTCCCCAGAAATGCTGGAAGATAAACTAAGACAAGGGACTCAGACTTGATTTTCCAGCATTAGCCAATCTACACAAGTACCCATTAATAAAAAAACAAACCAAAAAAACCCAGCCAGAAGCCAGGGCTTTCAGAATAAATCATTTTAAGGCCAGTACTCCTGATCTAGTCACCTTTGTGGAAGCGGAGAAGCTCAAAGGAGATGCTGAGGAAAGGCTTTGAAGAAGGGTCAATAACACCTCATACAGGAGGAAAGGAGACACACATTTTTACAGTATCCCTAAAACCAGCAGGCACTTGAACTCAGACATGCATTATCCTATCTGTCTAACAGATACCTTCCCACTCCTCAAGTTTTGCCTCAGGCTACAGTGTGAAGTTGTACCCTAAACTTGTTTTAGGATCCTTAAAATGGTATTTTTTCCTGAAAACATTTCTGAAAAAATATCCTTCGTGTACCCACAAGGGGCATGCCCCCCAGGGAGTATGACAGTCAAGTCTAGACTGCAAAAACATGAGCTGGAGGCTAACTGGGGACAGCACCAGCAGCTGTTTGATGGCATTTAGGTATTAGAGTAACTGCTTTGATGAATTTCTCATAACTACTGAAAAGTTGATCCAGAAAGTTCCTCTATATCCTTCAAACCTCTTCAGGGAGAACAAGCATTTTCATATTATTTTAAATATCAGAAGACAAATTCTCAGTGTCAGAGTACATCCACCAGAGGGTGGTGGGGACTGCCTGACTGTGGGGATTATCCCACAGACAATCCCCTGTGGATGTCCTTATCTGAGTAAATACTGGCTGGTTTTAGGTGCACTGTATTGGGACACACAGAACAACCAGCACAGTGGTTCTTAGCAATATACCTGAAATCAACAATAATAACGTGGGTGATACCTTAAGAACCCACATTCTCCCAGTTAAGGCTTTGTAACTTGTAAAATATTTCCTGTGTTTCTAATTTGGCTGCTTCTCCTCTCCTCCTGAACTCAGTTTATTTGGTGTCCCAGCCTCCGATCATCGTGGCAGGGATCTTCTCCAGCAAACCAACATCCACAATCTGTCCTTCCTGCCGCCAGCACATCACCACTCAGGTCACCTACAGACTGGGCAAGCTGTCCTACCTCTTGTGCACCAGCCTGTGCATGGTTGGGTAAGTTTTCATGGGCACTCTGTAGATTCAGCATAGCAGAAGGTTAAAAATGAGTAATTAAAAATCAGAGTTCTAGTTAGTGCTTATACAGACAGTTTGCCCTTTTCCACTCGATAAGAAGCCATCCTGTCCTTTCTAGATACAGTCATCATGCTACAGGGGATGCAAACTTGCTAAATTTAACCCGGGATGTTTCACTTTTCATAACAAGCAGAAATTAGTACAACGTTGTCTACCTCCCAACTGTAATTTAGAATGAGGCTCAGAAACAGACTCATGCATAAGATGTTAGAAGCAAAGAAGATTAATTTTTTGGAAGATACTTTAAACATTAATAGACTTGGGAAAAAAGTGGATTCACACAGTGAAAAGGCAGACAGAACAAGGCAAGGAAAAATCACAGATGCGGCCAGCAGAAGTTAAAGCCAGTAATCATTCTGTGCATGTCCATCTCCCCTTTGGCTGCAGGTGCTGCTTCGGATGCTGCTTGGTACCTCTTTTTGTGAAGGTCTTCAAGGATGCAGATCATTACTGCCCCTGCTGCCAATTTCACATTTATAGATACAAAAGACTATAGAAACAAAGTTTATGCAACCAGATGATGTAAAGCCTCCATTTCCTAATGGCGTAAGATTCCGCACGTAAAACTACTGCTAGGAAACCCACAGGAATATGCTCAGGTTCTGCAGCTCCCTTGCTGGTGAACCCACCTGGTAAACCCTGGTTTACCACCACATGGTTGGACTGGCTTTAAAACAAAAACAGTTCAAGAGTAATTTTCACTGTCACTTAATTCATGCTCTATTTGATTCGCTGCCCTGCGCTGTGAAGTTTCCAGCTGGTGAGTATTTCAGCTCCTCTCAAATCTCCCACCCAGCTGGGACACAGACTCCTCTGGACCTCTCAGCCCAACACTAACCAAAGTTTGGACATGGATGTTTCAGAGAAGCTCTTACCTTCTCTGCACTGGAACTGACTGGTCGGGATTTCATTTCTCTGCTCTTCCTCCTATGGGACCTACCCCTGCAGGGCTGTGGGTGGTACAGTGTAGCTGACTATTTATTAACAAAACACTAAGTTATGAGACTGTCTTTACTCTGCTATGTATGAGGTAAGAAAATAAACCTGTTATTGTTCACAATACTGGAAAAACATCTGCTGTCTGCGTTGCTGCCATGCCCCGTTGCACCCAGAGCAGAGATGCAGGTCACTGGGACACCCCTTTACATTAACAAGCTACAATCCAAAAGGCAAACACACAAAGAAGAAAAATCAGCAAACACAGCTTGAAAAAAGCCACCACATCACAATGCCTTTATTTTACTTCTCAGCCTGCTCACAGCAGTGCATCATCTCCCAAAGCAGGACTTATGAGACTTCACCTTTACATAGAACTTTATAGTCACTTACCTTGTGAAATCAAATATCTGTAATTACAATGCCCAGGAGATGTCCAGAACCTTCTCAACACTGACAGCAGCAGCAGCTGCTGCAGCTTATTGCTGGCTGGAAAAATAAACAGAGGAAGAGAAGAAACCCATGTATTTCCATGTTATAACATCATAAATACTTTCACATTGGCACCCTGGTTGCTGAGGGCAGGTGGGATGAGTGGCAGCAGCACTGGGGTGCTCCCATACCCCGCTCTGAGTACAGGATCTGCACTACCGGGCACTTAAGAGAACTTCAAAAGCTCTTTATCCAAACCCTGTCCCGGCGGTGTGTGACCAGTCCCCCTGTCCGGCTGTTCGGTCACTCACTGACCGTGGCCGCAGCCGCCGTCCCGGGGCACCGCCCGCCACCGCCCCCTGCCGGGCACGAGTCGCACTGCGCGCTCCGCCAGCGGGGACCGGGGCAGGGACACCGGGAAGGGTCAGGGACACTGGGCAGAGTCCAGGTCAGAGCCCCCAGCAGCTCCTCCGGCGGCTGGCACTGCGACACAGCGAGGGCAGGTCCTGGCTGTTGGACATTGTGGGGTTGAAGGCGGTCGTAGAAATGAGCTCCAGAAACGGCACTGCCCACCAGCCCTGCCACATCTTAAGCCAGCCATCACAGCCTGCATCACAAACTGCCCCTACTGAGCTGATCCCACAGTTTAGTTAAGCTAGGCTGGGCATATGCACTGATTTTTCCTTCAACACCTACAGAACTGCAGTCTTTAGACCACAGAAAACCCCAGTCTTCAGACTTATGAGATGTGAAAAAATATAATCAATATAAGTAAAAACTGTCAAACAACCATTTTCCTGGCCCTACATGAAACCCAGAGCCAACACTCCCCAGCCTCCTCAACACCCAGGCCACTCCCAGAGTAGCTGCCCCAGCCTTCACTCCTCCTTACCAAGGTCAGTGACTCGCCCTCCTCTGGTCACCCAACCCTCTGTGACCTAACGGAATACAAACCCACAGGGATTGAAGGCAGCCACACGGATGGCAGCACAACAGGTTTTACCAATTCACACATTTTTTTAGGATGTTAAGATTTTTCTCCATTTTAGAATTCTAGCTGTGAAACCACAAGCTTTGATGTTAATTAGTGGTAAATAATGCACCAAGTCAGTGACATTCATCAGGAAAGGTGCAAAACCCAAATCCACGTGAATATACACATAGCAAAGAAATTATATAAATATATGACTTGACATATGCAGGAGCTATTTAACAGAAGTAGTTAGGACATTTTTACACCACTATTTACAGGTACAACAGTTTACACAAGTATTTAATAAAAAATAAAGGCTTCCAGCCATAGCAAATTTAATTTCCTGCTGTGCTTGGTATACAGCTAACTTCAGCATCACCTGGGACAGAAATTAAGTTGAATACAGATTTGGAGCCAGATTAGGACATACCACACGTGAACATTGCCCCCTTTTTGTGACCCCAAAGATCAGGCAGGTTTAACAGCCAACAATAAATGAACCACTCGCTGGTCTCACATCAAACAGCAACACTCTGCACCTCAATACCAAAATGTTTCAGGAAAAACAAGGGCTCAAAATGTGGAAGCTGACATACAAGTCATAAGTTACCTTCCGGCCAGCACATCTTACATTACTAATGCTAGTCCTGACACACAATTTGGCTGAATTTTGCAAACTTCATCTACTTGAGCTAACCAAAATCTCCCTGAGTTCTGAGTGACCCATGAGCTGGAACTCCCAATCCTGTCCAAAATGAAGGGCCAAGACACCAATGCAGTGTTTACCCTAGGCTATTTTATTTACAATATGTACAGTTCCTACAGAAAACAATTTCTCACAGAGGATATCAAATAGTAACCCCCCAGGCATGGCTCCAATGTGAGCACTGCCGCCTGCAGCCAGCGCAGCGCCCGCGGCCGGGCAGGTCCGAGCTCCGGAGGCCGGGTGGGGATGCTGGCATGGGGATGCTGGCTCAGGGATGCTGGCACAGAGCTCCGGAGGGCAGCAGCTGAGGTAGATCCGGGATGCGGGAGGCACTCGCTCTGCTCATCCTGAGGGAAGGCCATGGCCAGGCCCTGGCGCATCCTGCAGCAGCACTGCCTTGTCACGGTTGCTACACCAGCCTGGGCGGCTGAAGGGGGCTGGGGCTGGCTGTCACTCTCTAGGCAGCAACTATGTCACTGGTGTGATCTGCTCAGATTTCACAGAATGCTTTGGACTCCTTTAGGATAGAAGGCACTATGAAAATCTACAGGAACAACATTCGCTATTTTCATAGGGAGAATTCAGACGGGCCGTTAACAACATGTTGCTCTGATGCTGTGTACCGTGAAATTACATCCTTAACACTTATATTACCATTACCTTAATTTAATGCATTCACTGTCTATTACCCAGATAACTCCAAAATCTGAATAAAGAAATAAAAAGCATGGCAGTTTTGAAGACTGTATTCTTGTAAATTTTTTTAAATGAACTAAACAAACATACTGCACCTGAGAAACCCTCCTGTCCTCCTCTTCTCTTCATAGGTGTGTTTCCATATTTGAGTAACAAGTTACTTGTGCTCCAAAAAAACTCTTTTTCAGAAAATCCTTCACTCATTGAAAACTGCACATGGAATGCCTCAAAGTATGGACTTCACCAAACTAGTGTGGGAATAGCACAAATACTGAAGCACATAAAATCCAGTCATCTACAAACCAAAAGCCACCCAAAATCTGTTAGCAGCTTTTTCTTCTGAAACAGGAAGGATTGTGTTTCTTAAGATAGTCCCTAGAAGCTGCCAACATCCCGTAAATTAATGTGAAAACTTAGCGACATTCAGATACAAGCTCAATTTTGTATCAATCTTAACAACACTAAATATAATTAAGGCTTACTACTGCTGACCAGAACCTCTTATTTTACAGAACAGTTTGGAAACAAATCCTGACATTTAATGAAAGCCTGCAGAGACAATCCAAGTACCAGTAAAAACACCACTGGGATGGTGCAGTTCTCACCAGCTTGATGGAAATGCAAAGCAAAGGAAAGCTTTCTCCACTTAGGGCATGCCAGTTAAGCACTTCCCTCTATCGCTAACCTACACACTCAGACAACAAAAAAGAGTAAACAACTAGTCTGCCTTGACTGGAAATAAGAGACAGTTAAAAGCACTGCAAGATACAAACTAAAAAGAGAATCAAACATACCTAGAACTGGCACCTTTGTTTTGGTTATGAATACAGGGAACACATTAGGGAGGGAATCTATCACTCTATGAAGAGACCTTACCTTTAGAGACTCCAGATTTCACTTTACACCATTTAAAATATTAGACTTGAGAATCTGGACCACAAAATTTTGTACAGGCAGGAAGAGTCCGGTCTACCACAAAGACTCTACTACAAGCTTTACAAACAAACTAGTAAAATAATTTTTCCATTTGTCTTTTTTGTACATGGCTCCTTCCTGGAAAACCTTTTATTCGTTAAGCTGAAATGTTATTAGTTACGACATAAAAAAATCAAAACCCAAAAGAACCTCCAAATCCCAAAACTATTAAACAGAAAACCCCACAAAGTTTCCCCAAAACAACCAATGAGGATTATACAATTGTCAACACTTAAGGAAAAAAACCCACACCTTTAGCAAAATCTCATGAATAAAAACGTTTCCCGAAACTCTATTTCCAAGGAGAGGAGAAATCTTCTTCAATGTCCATGTCATCACTCATCAAAAAAAATTTTATAGAAAATTTTATTCAACATACAACATTTTCCAGCAAAAAAAGGCAATATACAGGAAGAGGAGTTGTACACTGCGGCTACAGAAACAAAATAAAATACTGGAAAAGAATGTAAAATTAAGTGTGAATTGCTGATTCTATCTTTACTGCACTCAAAACTAGACACGCGGCTGGCATTAGCTCCAAAGAAAAGGAAGCAGTCTGGGGACTGAAATAAAACTACACACAATGAATATCAACATCAGTGAAATTCACTTGCAGACTCACCCAATAAAATTAACCTCCAAGTGTTAAATTGTACATGTTCATTCATTAAATATACAATTTCTTTTTTCTTTTTTTTTCTTCTTTTTTGTTTTTTTTTTTTCCTCCTTTTTTATACAAAGTCAACAGCTTACTAAACACTAGTGAGCATGCCCTCTGTGCTAAAGGCTAGTTCTTGTGTTTTCCCCATCTCTTCCCATGGTAACTAAATTAATGATATTTATAATCTTTTCACTTGCTTTTGCCAACTTTTGAGTGTCATTCTATTTGCCAGAAGATGGCATAATCAATCGCAATGGTATTTCTCAGTGGTTGGAAATTCAATAAAAAGACCCAAATATCTCTTTTTAGGACTCGGGGCATCCACTTGGCAAAACGGGATGCAAAGTATCGACTAAATTAAATGAAAACTAGTTTATTAAAAAAGATTCTATGAAGCTGGAGGAGACAAAAATCCCGAATAAGTGCCAACAATGTACACAATGAAGTAGAGATTGCTATTTATTGATGATGTGAGTTTTTCTTTTGCATTTACAAATGCACAAAAATGTCATTTAAAGTATAACTGAAGGAAATAAATCTGATGTGAGTCTAAACATAAGATTTACTAGCTGCAGTGATGGTGAACACCACACGGGAAGGGCAGCCAGTCAGCTTATGCCATCTATAAACGTACTACAGACAAATAATTTTGCCAATGTCAACTGTTCTACTTAACTCTTCCCTCATTATGCTGACAATTGCCTTGCATTACGTTTACCATAAAATAACTCTCATTGGCATCCAAGCTTTTATAAAAACACCTTCATTTTGCTCAAAAAGGGCAGTCAATAGATACAGAGAAGCCAAACTGAACAGCCTCAACAAAATAAAATTAACATCAGCAGCAAATCCTCTTGCTGAAGACTTCAGATATAGTGCACGTGTACCAAAGTTCTACAGTTGTTAAAAAGGTGCACACACACACTTATTTTTGTCCCTTGCCTTGACAATCTGGTTAAGTCAGTCAGTTATGGATTTTAATAGCTTTTTCAAGGTAAGTGTAGCGACTTCTCTTTGGGGCTTTATTGAAATGGTCAAGCCCTAGCCATGGCCTTGGATGAGACATGTTGCCTAGAAAAGAAAAGAGAAAAAAAAATAATGAAGTTTTAAGACTAAATTGGAAAAATGTTTCCATTACACAACCTACTCCTGCGTGCCCTGTCCACAGTTTGCTGGGAATCACGGGGGAGGGCAGAGGAATGCAGAGCAGCCCCACAGCCAGCGGGGCAGGGCTTTCCTTCCAACAGCACATTCCACAGCTCTTTCTGCATCAGGTACCTGGCTTTTCTCTTCTTCAGTCACCTACAGGAGTTTACAGCAGTGAAGGGTGTGCTAAAGCAGGAAAACTGCTGTTATAACTTATGGCTAAAGGCACATCAGAGTACCAGCTTTCACCAGAGTGCTGAGCCTGTTTCAAACAGGGAGGAATCTGCCATCGAAACATGACAACCTACAGTATTTGCCATAATATCTGCTATTCCTACCACCTGGTTTAACTGGGAATATCTGTTAAATTAATGTAAAATGCAAATAATGCTTATTAAGAAATCATGAAACTGACCCTCCCCTTTATTTTCTAAGGAAACAACCTAGTCATTTAGATTGCAAACAAAACATACCGATTTTTTTCACTTGTTCAACCCAATATTCTTTATTCTACTGCTAGTTTTCAAGAGAAACCACAGTCCACATACTTCTCACAAAAGGGAGAAATTCTCTTTTAAGATGTCCTCAATGCAGTGCATCAAACGTTCTTTGAAGTGAAATGATAAAGACAGAAACTAAAGAGGCCCCCAGCAAGGAAAGCACATTCTACATTCACAGCCATCAGCTGCAACCACTAAAGCATAAAACACGTGACCTTATTGGTTGCCTGCATTTGCATTTCGTGATATATTTTCTTCAATCGAAAAAAAGGTTTAGTGGGTTTTTTTTTGGGTTTGACATAACAGTCAATGTCAAACTAAAAGAGAACCACCAGTCTTAGTGGGAGAATTTGAATGTTTTCAAAGAAAGAAATTAGGTCCTACATGGTTGGTGCCAGCACAGTCATAGCTATAGTTAGGTACCTTGGCAAAAGTGGAGGGACACTGTTGACATCAGCTATGCCAATCAAACTGGAGAATGCCACAGCTTTGGTTCCATCAGTCCAACGTGTGTTAAAATTTGGTATTTGTAGAAATTAATTCTATCAAAGCACATTCTATCAAAGGGGTGAATTCCATGAACTCCCAAATCAGAACATTTTGCTCTCACATTCCCTACAGTTCCTACAAGCAGTTCAAGTTCTCCCTTTTCCACATTCTGACATGTTCCGCGCTTTTGACCTGGTTGCCTGGTTAGTTTTTCAAGCTTTTTTGGGACCACTGTCTCTGCCTTGCTCACGAAGTCAAACAGTTCATTCCAGACTACTGCCTTTCCCTCCCTGACCCAAGAGGGATGACTCCCAGAATAAAATCAGGACTCTGCCTGCTCTGACCACACAAGAGAGAGTTTATCTGTCTGTGGAGAAATGTCCACCTCCAAGCTGACCATCCAGAGACCTTTCCCAAGCAGTGCCTGAAGAGGTCCTGCAGTGACACACTCCTGGGCTCTCAGGTGACTTGTGCAGCTGCAGGCACTCACAGCTCTGGCAAGCCACGAGCCATGGACCTGCCTGTGCTACATACACAACAAAACGACTGTTTGCTAGGCTCCTGCAAAGTACCCAGTAAGAGCACAGGTCTAACTCTCTGCAGGTTTTCAAATAAATGGGCAGTTACAGGATTTCTTTACAACTGTTACATAAATCCAGAGCACAGCTGGGAAAAACTGGAGAAAACTTGACCCTAGCGAAACCTACCGATAAAAACCAGAATTCCTAATTGTCAGAAAAACAGAACTGCAGAGAGCCAGTGCCACTCAGAGAGGAACAATCAGCTAAGCTGGGAGAAAAAGCCCCAATGAATGCAAGGGTTTCAATGGATCCCTGACTGCAGATCCAAAGGTGCCATTCCCAAACAGAACTCTCAGAAGAGGAAAAGGAGAGATTTGGATTTAGAAGCACTGGCGCAGGTTGCCCAGAGAATCTGTGGCTGCCCCATCCCTGGAGGTGTCCAAGGCCAGGTTTGATGGGGCCCTGAGTGACCAGTCAGGCAGGTCACTCAGTGACTAGTGTGCGGCATCCCTGCCCACAGCAGCAGGGTGGAATGGGATGGTCTTTAAAGCACCTCCCAGCCCAAAACGTTCTATGACTATGAAAGCACTCCCGTGGTGGAACTCCTGAAGGACTAACCTGGTTTCTCTCATGTGTAAGTGTCTAAGAAAATAGAGGTTTAAATATCAGTCAAGCAAACAAGCTGGCAGCCTATCCAGAGACAAATTTAGAATGGAGCCGCATTTGTACCTTGGTGAATCGTCTCTTAGGAAAAAAAAAACCTAAACAGCATCTTACTGATATATTTAATGTTCTTGTTAGAATCTTCAGATTCATTGAGGAGATCAAGAATGACGAAGAATTATCTTTCCATGAGAATCAAACATGCAAGGGAGTAGATGGACAACAAAGGTAAGGTGCAACTGATGCTGTAAAGTGTGTTATACTGATACTGGACCCATTTGGTCACTCAAATGCAATCTTTTAATTCAAAGAAACAGATTATCTATACGCCTATAAAATACATATTCTTGGACTAACACATACATGTAACACTGCTCAGTGTGCACACAAGTATATAAAGTATATAAATACTTGCTCAGTCACTACATCTAATGTATGTCATGTAAAAAGAACAAACTCTTTCTGCATCCTGAGTTAAGGATAAACACATAACAACTGGCAGAGCAACTTCAGCAGGCCAAAAGAATAGTGAGGTTGTCTAACAACTTACCAGGTTGGGACTCAAAATCTTTCAAGTTCACTTCATACTCATCTTCGTTGAGATACTGGTGTCGGCCCATCATTACAATGGCAAATTTAAACTATGAAAAGAAAAAACCCACAAAAACCAAGTGGTAGGATACAACATTAAAATAAACTCTAAAGCCTAAGTTCACAGTCTAACTTGCAGCTGGTTATAAGTAGTATTCTTCAGGGGTTGAAAAAGGCCAAACCTGTTTAAAACCCCCATCAACAACCTGGATAATGGGACAAAATAAATGCTCGGGAAATCACGGACCCACATCCTGGAATACTGGGTCCAGGTTCAGGCCCTCCAGGGAAAAAGACACGGCAACAAACTGCAGCAAGTGCAGCAACAGTCCAGTGAGACCGTGAGAGGACTGGGGGGGAACCCGGTGTACAGGAACCTCTGGGAAATGGGTTTTGGTTAGCCCAGAGAAGAAAAGGCTGACAGGGCATCTCTAGCTTTCCACCACCTGAAGGATGGTGCACAGGAACAGACTCTTCTCAAAAAACCGCACAGAGGTGACCTCCACAAGTTGCAAAACGAAACATTCTGATCACATGCAAGAAAAGAAAAGCCTTCACAAGGATAGTGGAAATGCTCTGAAACACTGTGTCCAGAACAGGACAGAATTCCCACCCTCAGGAGTTTAAAAATTGCAACTAAAAAACCCTGCACAGCCTGACTGAGTCACGTTCTGCTCTGAGAAGGAATGTGAAGTGGGGGTGGCTTCTAAAGGTCCCACACCAGCTACTGGGTTACTTTAATGTTTTGCCAAGTATTTCTCTTGGTGCAATACAGAAATACTGATCCTACCCATCCTACCTACTTAGTCCTAGAAAAAGCATTATTTCAGTCAAGAAGCTGTTCTATCACACAAAATCTACACTTATCCCAAGTCTGTGGTATTCCAACTTTATTTTAATAAAGTCATTTAGGGTTTAGTCAGTAATAAAAACTCTGCCAACTTGAAACTACCTTTTCAAATTCTTTTTCTTGTATGTCCAGCATTGTCTGAATCCGCTTCATAACCTCTCTGAAGTGTTCACCCTAATAATTATAACAAGATTTTTAATGTCAAAAAAATCTAGGAAAAAAAGGGGAAGCTGTTAGTATTTCCTGCTTTAAGCTTCATTGAAAAACATTGCCTTAATCTCTCTGTTATTTACAAAATTACACAAGTGTCAACATCATCCTCTACAACATAGAATAACAGCAGGGAACTTGCTCTAAAATTCAGGAACTTTAAAGCCTTATTCATACACCATTATTCAAACTGCCCCATAAATTGGCCAGGCACTGCCACTGATATGTGCAAGTCAGGGTAAAGTTAAGCAGCAAAGTTAGAAAATCAGCAGCAAAATAGGAATTTGTAAAAAAACCCCATATTCTTGCTAAGCATATTACTACTTTTTGTAGTATGTTTCTGCTCCCTGTCTACGTAAACTGCCCAAAAAAGTGGCAGATACTTCAAGATGAATAATATATATTAACTGCCACAACAAGAAAATGCAGAACAAATGGTTTCCACCAAAAATCACCACATGGGTTTTACTCTTTGATCAAAAATATGAAAATCAGTAAAATTCTAATTTTAGAGTTTTAGAGGTAGAGAGAGATGGGCATATTTCTCATTCCCAAATTTTTAAAAGTAGGTAATTTTCATACAAGGTAACACACATGAACCAGAAAAAGTTTAGAAGCAAATGGCTAACTGCTCCCAGAAATGCACTTTGATATTAAGAGAATCAGGGTGACATTCAGCTGGAGTAGCACCACAGAAAAACTTGAGAATTTAAATTAAGCTTTCAAAATTAGCTTTTGTTCTTGTACTAACTTTCAGCCCTAGAAAATAAAGCACATCAACTTACAGAAGGGATGAAATGTAAAATCATCTCGGAAAGTGCTGGAGAAAGCAAACCCATTTTCCATAATCACATGTCTCAGTGAGAGCAACCATGGCTGGGCCACTTTTGCCAACAACTCTGCACTGCAGTTGTTCAAGTGCTATTGGAAATGGGTTCTGGATTTGTTGGGGGATTCTGCAGGGTCAGGGGAAGGAGGTGGTACTGATTTGACAGTTGATGCCAAATGCCTGCTTTCTATGTACTGCACAGGCTCACTGAAACACTGAACAATCTGGACATGGAAAAGGAACTGAGCTGGGAAATGATCTAACCATAAAAAGGCACAGATGGGGCACAACCTTTGATACAAGAGCTGTATTTTCCTACACACTTCTTACACTAATGCATTTCTTTGACAGTACTTAAAGAAAACATCATCAGTATAATCCCATGGAGAGAAAAAGGGAGGCATACTGCACCTGGTGTATCCTCAGCAAGAATGGAATTCCAAATGTCCCAAAAACCTCTTTGTGGAAATGTGCCACTGTGATTAGCATTTCATTTTCTTTATCTATATCTACCTGGTCCAGAGGAATTTCCTAGATCCAGACAGAGAATTGCGACTCCAATCAGCTAGACTTCCACAAAAAGAAACTAAAGCTTTTAAGTTATTTTTCCAGTTAATAAGAAACTGAAAGCATTATTGATGTACTGTTACTGATCTAAAACAGTTCCATTTGAAAACATTTAGAGACAGAGTCTTTTACCAGAGTCCCTCATCCCTGGCATGACAGCACTTCAGCTTCCCCTACTCAGGAAATACTCTCCTGGCTTCCCTGAATGGCATTTTTGACAAGAAATCTTCTATCAGTGCAGAACTAGCTGATAGTAACACAGGCCTCTTTTGTCAGCTCCTCATTACAGTTTACATTCGAAACTTTTTTTCTGATTTCTGATCTCTGAGGCAAGTTAGCAGATCTGAATCAGATGTTCAGGAAAAAAAAAATCATACGGTAAGTATCAAACTTGCCTTAAGAATCTCAAATGTAACAGAAAAAGAAACAAAGCCTTCTAGAATATAAGAGTACAAAAGGGGGTTCTAGGCATAAACATTTCTATCATGAACTCTCAAACACACCTTGGAATTGTTGCTAAGACATTAAATGTCCTATGGACAGGCCCTTGGAAAGTCTTCATGTATTGTTATAAGAAACATACGTAAAAACGAAAGAACAAAACCATTATAGGGAAGCAGATGGAACAAGGGACGATCTTCTTAAAACCATTCTCTTTAAAAATATATATAATATTATCAAGTAATCTTAGTACAAACATCACAGTACTTGAAAATCAGCACCCAGAAAAAGAAAATTACCACTTGAGAGAGTTTCCTCCCTCAAAGTCAAGTTTTAAAGCTTCTTTAAGACAAGCACAATTTACCTCTATTCGAAACGTTCGACTTGTTGCAGGTGACAAACACTCTAACAGCTCATCCTCCTGATGGACACCGATTATTTTGTAACTTACAATTTCTAGCAGCCTTAAAAATAAACAGGAAAAGCAATTAAAAAAAGTGAATTAAAAAAAAAATCAATGCAACATTTCTTTTTCAGACCTTGAGAGAGATTAGTGTAGAATGTAAACTGATGCTGCTACTGTATTTGTAAAATTTTAAATTCAATCTTTAGTAAAAATTAAGCAGTAAAGCCACAAAAGGTTAAATTATTTCTGGCTCATGGCAAAAAGCCAGAATGTGCCATTACAAAATATAGGTTTCTAGCGGAGATTATTTTACACATCCTCTTTAAATGATTTCACTTTTAACTCCTGTAACTCCTGAGAAGTGAATAGCATGAAATGCTTTGATTTTAAATAATTATAAAGTTGTGACTAACAAATGCAACTGATGAAACTTCAGGATATAACTTTATTAAATATAAAATAAATAAATAACTGTGTAAAATTTATATTTATAGTTAAAAAGAACTCTTAGCAGTGGGACTCTGGAAGCTTTTAACACAATATTACATTTAACCTGTTAATAACGGTTTCCTACAGTATTTTAAATTCTACAGATACTTTGCTGCAAAAAATTCACACGATCACATAGAAGAAATTATAGTCTTCCAGCTTTACCTTAATTTCCCTGAACCTTTCTCAGAGAGCTCTACAACTTTTTTACATTCTTCTAACAGGTCCCGCACACACCCATGCTTATCTGGATACACTGTTATTTCCTGTGGGATTTGAAACACAAAAACCATTAAAAAGTTTGAAAATGTAAACAACAACATTAAAGCACAGAACACACCAGACTGTTCTCCTTAAACACTCATCTTGAAAAGATGACTAAGTCAACACTTCGAAACTTTTGTTAACAGACCTAATTTTCTTTTACTTTTTTTTGTGGTCGTTAGGTGTTTTTTGCTATTGTTAGATTTTTTAAAAATAATGTACAACTTTGTTCTAATTTTGTGTTACTCAGGGGTAGAGCATGTGACCCATAACTACAGTCATACCAGCTCTGACACAGGAATGACAGCAAGTGTGTAATGGCTTCACTCACCTCTTCCCTAAACTGGCTATTTAGCCATATGCATTTAAAACTTCTTCTGTTTTCAAAATCAGTTATCTTCATTTTGAGCTTAAGAAAGAAAAGAAAAACACTTTAGGCATACTCTGAATAGGGCAGAATTATTTTTTATAGCTTGTCCCAATAAGAAGAACAGACTCTTACCTGTTGATAGTAGAGTTTTTTTGGTTGCCTTGGCTTGAAGAACTGCAGAAGATCTCTTAAAGTACCTTCATAATTATGTCTAAGAGGATTACCAGGGCCATCTCTATAACTACAGAAGGAAAGAGAACATGTTTTTAAAATCCATCTCTTCAAAATCCATCATTGGTCAGTAAACTGAAGCACCAAGGACATTTTTATTACTGGCTTTCAGTTTCACGTAACTGCTAACACAGCCTAAGCAGCACAACGATTTTTAAACACAGCTGGGCTGTGGGAACAGACAACCATTCAGGGTGTGTGTTAACTCTCCTGGATGTTTACAAGCTCACTGTCAAGTGCTGCAGGCTGGCAGGCCTACATTCCTCTAAAATTACTGGCACAGCAGCACATACTTTAGACTGTGAAAGGTTAATTTGTGGAGCCATATGACACAACAAATTCCACAGTCACCACAGCACTGGAAACTACAAAGAGCTATTCAAATTCTCACTGATGATGAAGGGAGATAGCCTCAGGTAACTAAAGAGCATCTACACTTCCATGAATACAGAAAGATGTAAGTTCTGTGTGTGCCTTATTCCTGCAGCACATACACAGAACTGCAATACACTACTTCCTGCTAGAGTTTTATACAGATCCAAATCTAGTTTTACACAAACATGCGTAAAACCACCACTTTAACCAGAAATATCCCTCTGAGCACCTGTGAACTTGTTAGATTGTCATCATCTTCGTTAAACCTCATTTACAGACTTTGAGGGAGGAGGGGGGAATTCAGTGAAGTAACTCCTGAATTTAAACTTGTAAAATCAGCAAAAATACTGTGTTTATGTGCACTTGTTTCTGCTGTCCTCCATTCTAGAAATCTGCATTCACTGAAACAGCACTTGCATTAGCTTAGCAATTTATCCCACAGCATCAGGCTTTGAAGTAATTAATGATTTTTAAAATGACATTTACTAGAACTCTTCTAAAACACGCAGTTCTTTGAGGGTCTAGAGACAGACATTGCAATACTTCAACTGTCAAAGCAACCCGCTGTGCTTGCCAGAAGGGTAACATCTTACTGGTACAGAATTAGTTAACAACCTGGAAAAGGCTTATTTTTGAATAACAGCTTAGACACAGAATACTAAGGAATTCATCTTACCCTTGGGACTTGAAAAACTGTAATAGCATTGGATCCGTGTTAAGTCTCTGAGCGACTGTCTTTGCAACCTGAAAGTAAATTTTTGGTAAGTTCTGAATTGTTTCACACAGTTATGACATTGCTCTACAATCATACAGTCATTCATTCCATGACAAGAATATTATGCTACTGGAATTCTGAGAGAACCCACTATACCTAACTCCCCAAGGCTAAATAACTAGTATTGTTAGCTTCTGAACAGTTGACACAGAATAAGATATACTAAGAAAAAGAAATGAGGAAACCGTTTTATTACAGTAAGTTACTGTTGCCAAAAGGCCACTAAATCCACAACAATAGCTCCATTCTTCTTTTGCTTGTTTTTGTTGTTTGGTTGCTTTTTGCTGGTTTTGGTTTTTTTTTTTAATTATAGTATTAGGGAAATAAGTAAGACTTGCTCTTTGAAGATTCCCACTCCTTTAATTCACTCCAAGTAAGTTTGCTTGCTGAGTAATAATACCACATTATTCTCATGAGTACATTCCACATCACCCTCACAAAAGGCAGGCGCATTCTGGTTTTGTCTTACCGAAAAACCTCAAACTATACAGAACTTACACTTCAAGTGCGAAGAAAGTAAGAAAGAGCAATTGGCCTAAAAACAGATAATGAGAACAGGATAGCAAAACTCATCTCTGACTTTCCCTGTGTATGCAGGTGCTCAAAGTTTCTGCCTTTGGGGACAGAAAATAAAACTCTCTGGTTTTAAGTGGGTTTTTTTTGACATTGACAAAAGCAACTGCAGGAGAACTGCAGGGAGTCAAATCTACTCAAGCTCTTAATAGATAAGACCAACTTTATTTCAATTTTTTTCTTATGTTTCCATGTCCCGTTTTCCTCATCTAAACACCCCAAACCATCTATAATCAACACAACAGGTTTGATCTGTTAGTGTCACTGAGCATTAAACTGCACTGTGTGAAGAAAGCAATATGGCTTGGTCTACAAAATAAATACTGTTGTTGATATTACAAGCACAAAACAGGTATCACTAGATTCCCAACGTATTTTCCTTTTAACAGCCAAATAAGTTGAGCAAGTCTTACATGTCACTTTGAAAGCAAATGCATAATTTCATGAGAATATCATTTCCCTGACAGAGCAGAATGGCCTACCAAGAAAGAACCTATTATCAAGTAACTCATTATTAATAAAACTGGAGGGTTTATAGTATTTTCTTCTCACAAGCCTTAGTGGCTTCCTTAAATTTTTCATTAACTCAATGCAAAAAATGTACACAGACAGTTTTAGAACTTTTCTAAAAGTATGTATAATGCATTTGTGAACTACTGCAAAAGTTACTTTCAGAACAAGGAAACAAAAGAGAAACAGGACACATGCCTGAAAGTAATTCATCCTATTGGATAAAGTAACAACAAAGCCTGGGTCATTGGGGATGGTTTTATCACAGAAAATGACATCCACACGGTGATAGAGGTCTCGGAAGTATTCCTTAGCTGTTGGGAGCTCGCTGTTGTCATTTTCTGGGTCATCCCTACAAGAGCAAACAAATGATGATACCATTACACATCACATTGCTACACACACAGGCAGTTTGGGCTTTTAAAAACTTGTTCTAGAGTAAGTCAGCAACAGTGGAGAGATACAGAGATGAACCTTTTGCAAGAGCCACCACTGGTACACAGTAGGACTGATGCAGTCAGCAGTGACCCAGAGCCCAGCGTGTCTGTGCGGTCAGGGCCCAGCATCCTCGCCTGCTGTGCTGCTGACTCGGCAGCCTGGCCCTACTCTTGATTCCTGTGGGTTCACAGCACCATTACAGAAGGAGCCGTCCCTCCCTCCCACCCTGGCACATCCCTGTATATCTGTACTGATGCTGCATAGCTTTCCATGAACCCCCGTATCAACTGCTTCGCACAGAGGCCAGATGGACAACATTCCTTGGCACAGAGAGGGAGAACAGTGGGCACAGGGGCTGGTTTGGGTCACTCCTGACTGGTACCCCAACTTCTCTGCAGAGAAATAGCACCAGGGTACAAGCTGTGCACTTACCCAGGAGTCAGCAGCCAGCCAAGGGTGCATAACACCAACTGGGTCAACTCAGAATGCGAGTTCCAAGGCATGACATGAGAAATACATTCATCTCACATAATCTGGGGTAAGAGTGCTGAAGATAGACTAGCTGGCTTCCACCCACTGTCAGCCCATGGAGAGAAACAGAGCAACACAGTTGGGTGTGACCATCAGGAGTGAGAGCATAGAAATTCTGATTTATAGCCCTGCCAAGCTTATGAAAGATCCCTTTATTGGATACAAGATGCAAGAGTTCCCCTTTTGCCTTGGAGAAATCTCCAGCTGAAGCACCAGGACATCTACAAGTTGCACGTGCTCAGGCAAACTGGGAGCATCTCATCACCGCAGACCAGTAAGGAACTGACGGTGAGCATAACGGAGAGGCAAAAAGGGAAAGCAGTTTAGTGTAATTCTGGGCTGAAAGGAGCTCCAAGAGCCTTGTCCAGTGGCCATGGTACTGAGCCCAAGATCTGAAATGCTGGAAGGCTCTTCAGTGTCTGCGTTACAATGGCTCCAGTGCAAAGCTGCACAAATCAGATGCATCGCTGAACACACTCTGGGAATATGATGACCTATTTTAGGTTACCAGTTATCTAAACTAGGAGGACACCTTTTCCTTAAGTAATGTGGCATGTGATAACTCAAATACCACCAGTATTTGCTCATTTCCCCTTTGATACACAAATGAGAACTGCTGAGAACACATCTACTGTTGGAATGTAATACTTTGCCCTTGATAAAAAACCTTGAAGGAAGTTCAGCTTTCAAAGTGAACCAGATGATTTAATTGCAATAAGCTGCCCCCTTAAAATACATACTTCTGAAACACGATGATGTCACCATCCATGAGTTCATCGAGAGCTTTATCAAGAGATACATCATAGTCTTGAATCCTTTCTGTTAAATTGGGTTTAACTTCCTGCAATAAAGAACAAGAATTATTGATCACAGAATAAACAAAAGACAAAAATAAAGGTCACAGATAAAGGTCACACTAGGAAAGAAATAATCAGATAAGGTAACCTGTATGTTCTTTCAACTGAAACAAATGGATAAATACGTATCTATACAAATCCAATGCATGTATTATAAAATATCTATACACATATTACATATTTATACTTGCAGGCTAACCTCCTGGGATAGAAGCACCTGTGTAAACAAACTGGAATGACACTGTAACCCTGACCTGCCCAGAGCAAGGAGTACAGCTTTGCTTTTTAGGATGACAGTGTGTGTGCTGCCCTGGAACCACCAGAGAGAGCAGCAGGACTGCTACCAGAAATTGCAACAAAAACTCTAGCAAGGACCTTGCCTTGGCAAGATCTGCATCTTCAGCACTCAATAAATGCAGCAGTTATGAAGATTTACTGCTTGTGTATTTGGGCAGAAACAGCATAGCAGACTAAGGATTTCGTTTGCTGACTTCGACTTAGGGAAGGAAGGAGAAGATGCAAGATTTTCTCAACTCCACTGTCTAAGGTGGGCACTGAAAACACGATGGCCAACAGTGTCAGCAGCATTAGCTCCTCTAATACAGCAACATAGGTTTAGCACAACAAAGGTGCTCATACAGGACTTAATGGAGATTTTTTTGTTTGTTTTAAAGCCTTACACTTTTATTTGTTTAATATAAAATCTGTTTTGAAGTTAACTCTCTGCAGCTACTCTCTTGCAGCACTGTAGACTTCAAAGTTACAGATTACAGTGCTGATGATTTATAAATTACCATTGTTACAAACTACTTTTTTTAATGAATAAATCTTTTTTTTTCTTTACAGCATGCAAAAGACAAAAAAGTTACAAAAAGTCTTATCAATCCAAACCTCATAGAGGATAAGGTTAGTTTCTTGTGGAAATCCTGCTCTCTCACACATAACTGGAAGCAAGTCACCTGTCGGGGAAAATAAAAGGAATGTGAAATGTGTTGCACTAATTGCTAGTGAGACCAACCACACAAAGGAGAGAATCCCATTTTTTACCCTGGGTAGATGGTTCTACAATGCCTAAGGAAGAGAGCCTTCCAGGTAAAGTTTCTCTTATTGACATTCAACCAGATACACATTTATGGTTTCTTTCCACTTCATTTGAACAACAAAAATACAAGTGCAAGGTCACTGAAAATCCAAGAGATGAAGTAACACTGCCCCTTCCCCAGAGAAGCAGTTTAGTATCTTTAAAAAAAAACAAATGACAGCTAAAATAGAAAATGAAAAACAAGACATTCAAAATGAAAAATTAAAATATTTTTAGTCAGTGGCTATTTTCTGAATTCCTTAAATGGACCCATATGAAAACCAAGGCTCACATGCAATTCAGGCTGAGCAGCTGCTCAGGGCTGTCATAGTGAAAGGTTGTAGAAGAGTTATTTGAAAAGCTAACGCAAAAATATATTCCAAAAATATCAAAACAGACGGAAGGAAGTATCAAATCCCAAAGCTTTACCTTTACAGGTCTGAAACAGCTGTTTATGGGCAGTAACACCTGGTGAGTACAGCACCAATGAACTGACCACCAGTGGGGTTTTGAGGCTCAGACCTGCAGAAAATGTCACTGACACAACGTGGGGAAGAAAACTCTGAAGTGCTGGGTGAAATAAGAATTTGCTTCTGTGATGTACCTTTGGTTTCAGTGACGGAATTATTATTAAAGGAAAAGTATGTGCAATCTACTGTCATTAAAAACTTAAATGAGAACAATGAAATTGAAATTCAGAACTCACGTATTTTACAGGATATAGGGGTGTAGATATGTCCACAATAATTCAAACTCCGAGTCTTCGGATCATACATCTTCAGAAACAACATTACATCATCTACAAATTAAAAAACAAGATTTAATTTTAAGTAAGGCTTGGGGAGGGGGAAGAAGATCACCCAGATATTTTTATTTACACAGTAACAAATATGTGTCTTTGATTTATTAATTCAGTGCCCTTAAAATATAGAGAAATTTATTCAGTGAGTGTAAAACATGCAAAGCATGTCTTTTACTTCAAGAGAAATGAAGGAAAAACTGCATGAGAAAAAACTAATTTCAGCACTGTAGTCGCTTGATGGATACATCAACCACATCACTGAAAAAAGGAGTGCACAGTGTTTTTGGAGATATACCCAAAATGAAAGTATTTTGTATTTCAGAAATGTTTAGCCCATGTGCTTACGATCTTTATCAAACTTGGGTAATGTTGCTCCAGTAGCAGCCATCTCTGGATCTACTGTTTCCAAAAATATTGTCCATGGATTCTCATTGTCACTGAGCTCAATCATCTATGTAGAAAGATGTCAGAGAAGAAAAAAAAGTCTCTCAAGAACATAATACAACAACCTGGTATCTGCATTTTAATCAGATACAAGAACTTTATGACATTCTACAAGTGGGAGAGGGTTTTTTTTAAGTTGTGCTAAAGGAAGTTTATGAAGTTTATTGAGACATACAAATATAGGTATAAAACTACCAAAAACTTTGATGAAGCACTAACAGTAGGTTTTACTTAAAATGAACCCACTTCTTTATCATTTAAAAGTTTACCTACAGCTACCTTTATAGTGGCAAGGACATTATGTTGTTTTAAAATAAAAAGGACACTGAAACCAATCTCTGTTTTCTGTGGTATTTAGACACATTTTACATTTTAAGCAAGAGAATTCATTAAATCCAGAGGGTTTGCCCCTTTTGTCAAAGAGACATTTCTGTTTTAATCGAACATAAAAATTCACGATCACACCTTTTTTTCCACAGAAAAAAAATCATCCACCAACCACACTCCTGCTTCCTATCCAAATTAATCCACTAAACCTCAAGTCTTCCCAAGTATCAAACTTCACCAGATACAGTGAAATTAATTTTAAATTAAAAGCCTGAAAAATCTTACGTCTCAAACTTAGATATTCTTAAAGAGAACTAAAATTCATGGGAGATGTAGAGAAGTAATATCATCTCTCAGTGACTACTTACCGTTTTATTGCCATCTGCTTCGTTATCTAACATTGCAGGTCTTTTTGTTCCATTACTTCTAGCTTGCATTGGCCATAATCTGATTTGATCCTGGGGAAATCCCTAAAATAAATAAAAATTGTGACAGGAAACTAAATCAAAACACGGGAAAAATAGGCTTTTATTAATGTTATTTATGTTTATTTTATTATATTATGTTTATTAATGTTATTAATTAAAAAAATGCTTTTATTAAACTCAAACAGATCTTCTGTGTTAAAAGGTATAAATTATGATTGCTGTCAGTATGTGGAGAAGACAAGGGCTATGAAACAACCACAATGCAACAATAATAAATACATGCAGGTATTCAGCTACAGAAAACTCACCATTGTTTGAGAGAGGTTTTGAACAAATTCTGTAAGTGTGGAGTTTTTTAATACTTTGAAAACAGTGTATTTCACTTTTTCTTCATCATACATATCATTGCCTTGGTGACCACAGAACTGATCCTCTGCCACTATCTGAAAAATGACATTTAAAGGTTACTATTTAGATTAGCCCAGCTGCACCACATAATACCTTCTCAGGCTGCTTTACTATGCAACCTCACTGGCCCTCTGGCACAGTGCTAACACTATTCATGTTCTCAGGGAGCAAATTTGCAAGAATACAGATTATAATGAAATTAAAAAATCATGATTGATAATCTCATCAGTGAAAATAATTAAAATACATTAATTCTTACAAATCCCGAGCAATTAAAAACCAGTCGTGCTTAGGTCCCAAGTCTTGGAACGTGCTCTAACAATCCTGGCACTTGGAGAAAATAAAAAGGCTACATAATTCTATGCCTGGTGTAATGCAAGGAGGCCACCTAACCCTCCCCCTGCATTTCCCACAGCTCCCCTGCACTCTTTGTTAACAGAAGCACAAACAGTGCAATGCTGCCAGTGTCCCACTGCAAACTGCTCAGTGCAAATGCAGTGCAGAACAAGCTGAACTTCACCACTTTCTCTGCTTATCAACACCAGAAAGAACAGGCAAGGAAACATGGAGGCCCATGGAAAATGGGTTCTATTTTCCTGTGCCAGATGGGCTCTGGAAAGAGCCATGAACAGGGTTCCCTAAGGCAATTCATAACAATCTAGTCCATCTGGCTTTTCCAAAAAGATACTTGCAAATATAAGTACTCTCTCCTTCTGCTTCTACTTGATGAGCTCAGTTTGGCAGTAGTCCAGACCTGCAGCCTATGGCTAGATACATTCTAATTTTAGAAAACAATTCCTGAAGGAGATAAAAGTGCAGTGGCAGGGCAACCATTAGAAATAACCTGGTCCTTTTCCCTTTCACCTGAACTTACTATTTTTACTTACAAGCACAATAAATTCTAGAGAAAACAGAAATGTTTATGACATACAGTACTGTGTGTTTTATTACGATTCATTGCATATGTAAGTATACTTAAAAGCACTAAAATCATTATTTCTCTCCAAACACTACTTCAGAATAAAAATGAAAAAAAAAAAAAAAAAAGAAAGAAAAATCAAAGTTTGCCTCCAGGGTGGCTCAATATTCTAAATTTTCATGGTAAAGTAGTTGTAAGTTAATCTACTTCAAAAGCTGACCTGCACTTGCATATAGAGGTGAGCTTCCTGCCTCTCCTTCCTCTTCTGAGCTTCTATCCTTTTCTCTTCTTGTAGCCTTTCTACAAGTTGTTGAGGAATATCATGGTCGGTGACAGGCTGCAAAACTTCACCTACAAAGCAGATTTTATGATGTCATTTCAAGATTTACATCAAACAGGTTTTTTTTTGTACACACTTGACTTTCTTCTGATTTGAAGTCAAAACCAGCTTTCTTCACCTTTCCCCTAAAAACATGGTTTGGTATCATCATGCTTTGGCAATAGAAGCACTTTCTATGACAAGCCAAAATGTCCTACTTCCATGAAATATCTATCATAGACTTTTAAACGAAATACTCAGTTCAGAACTAAAAAAATATTTACCACCACTCCATTTTTTTAGCATATATGTATCTACATGTTTACAATCAATTTGATTCAATTCCATTAGGGAAGTCAGTTCACTAAGTTTTCCATCCTATAAACCAACCAAGGTTGAAGCACTTTGCAGGTGCCTGAGCTAAAAGATGACACAGAGCTGCACATACTTTCCAAAAGTGAGAGAACGGCTGGTTGATTCCATGAGATCTCTATGTTCTAACTGTAAATAACGCAGTTCTGTTGTATAGGAAGACTGCCAACAATTCAGAGGTAAAATAGCCCTGACTCCCTGCCTATAAGTCCCCCTTGGAGCACGGAGAGGACACGTACTGAGCTTGGACTCCCTGATGTACACCAGCATGTAGGCGTTGGTGCAGTGCCGCACGGACAAGTCATCGTCGTGCCCCCCGTAGTTGTGTTCAATCGCCTCCTCCTTCGTGCATCTCGACACAACATCGTCATCGAATTTACACCACTAGGGAGAAAATTTTATAGAAAGATGATTTTAGATGTAAAAACATGTTCTTGAATGATAAATTAATCATATTTCTGGCATGTCTTTCAGCTCTTTGAAGTAACTAAAATTACTCTTCAAGCAGCATGACTTTTAGAAGGAAATCTAGTTCAGTATAATTTGTGCTACCTGCTACTTGTGCCCAGCATAAGGAAGTCCATAAATACCAAACCTTTACTGAACATTTTACACTGAGTACCAAAAGCGCAGCAATTATTCCAGGAAGCTTTTCTTAAGACTGTTATTCAAATATCTAGTATTTCTGTAGGAAACGGAAAATTGACCTT
This sequence comes from Rhagologus leucostigma, assembly GCA_013397725.1. NCBI lineage: Eukaryota > Metazoa > Chordata > Aves > Passeriformes > Rhagologus > Rhagologus leucostigma. Next base: position 27,876 of record VZTD01003936.1, read on the forward strand.
TTCTGTTGTAAAATGAAATAAAAAGCAATGATGCACAAGACATCTAGTAATTATTTGTACATTTAGAGCAATATACATCAAATTTTAAATTAACACAATAAGGCAAATTAAGAATAAATTACAAATAGCAACAAATTTACAGTAAAACCTGACTTCTACTCTTACTGTGAACAGTCCTGTACACACACAACCAGTCAACTCAAGGGAAGAGGCACCTGACCTATAAATGTCCGATCCAATCAAGTCACCTGAACCTGGAACAGTGGGACATATAAAAACATGCTGAACTTCTGAGTCACAGAAACACTAGAAATGCTCATGTTTGCTTCAGCAAAGTCAGCCTCAAAAAAATGCTGGATAAAATCTGACTGTAGTAGAACTTCAACACATATACACACAAGTGAAGGGATTTCCTCAGTTAAAAAGTCTTTTGCTAAAAGTCAAGTGTGTCTGCAGACTCTTCTTTTAGGGGACAAAACTTCTAAATATTTGCCCATTATGAAAACTGCATATATGTATTTACAGCACACAAATACTTTTAGGTGCTTTTCAATACTCACTTTGCCATCGCCCTTTGGATTTAAGTAAACAACGTAATGTCCACCATGGTTATCTCCACTGTGTACTAGAACTGCATGGAGAATGTAATTTGCAGGATCTTTAGGATCTGTTTTTTGCAAAAATTCATCTAGTGGCAACTGCTCAGGAAATTCAAACCTAGGTTTGAAAAGAATGAAGACAATTGTATTTGTACTTAAGATAGACACACATTATGCACTATTATGGAACATTATGTGTACTCCTAAAGCAAAGTATAAAGATTGAACATGTTACTGTCACAACGCCATTTCGATCCAGCACATACTGCATACAGTGGCAGAACTTATACTATTTAAATATGGAGTAAAAATAAACTTTTCAAGCAGCTCAGGAAAGTATGCCCTCAGTAACAAGGGAAAGAGCACTTTAACTGGATTAGGGCTGGTTTGGATTCACTGCATCAAGGCAAAAGCTTCACAATCTGTTATCTTCTAGCAGACAAATGCAGCTTTCCTAGCATAGGTACCACTGGACTGGAACATTACTCTGAAATGTCTCACCTTGGTGAGAATGAGATAATTGTAATACACATTTAGTTTACAACCAACCATGTATCTCCTCGAGAAACTATCAGCCTCTACTTACAGTGAGTAGGCAAATGGCTCTCCCTTCATCCATGGAAACAGATGGAGGGCAAGCAGGTAACTCCTTATTCATCCTGCTTACTCTGATGGCAGCCTAGCCACACACTACACAAAGAATGCTACACAAGCCATTAAAAGATGCAGTCATCTGTTCATGGTCAAAACAATCAGTACAAATTACCAAGCATTCAATTTGTCATTCTGAACCTCAACATTCAACCAGTGCACCTTTAGGGGACCTCCATTGTGTGTGACTGCACACATCTGCCTCTCAAAGTTTAGTCAAAAACGGGATCTTAGGAAGCTATTTTTTGGTAGAATACACTCACAGGTCTAAATTCTGCAAAAAACCCCCAACCCACACACTAAACCAACCAACCCACTTACCTATCATTTATCTTGATGTTTTGGTCAGTCTGAGGATCATACATAAACCTCATGAGCTGTAGGTGTAATACTGGTGGCAATGTTAGGAACTTCACCCCTTTCTCTGCCTCCTGGACATTTTAAAGGAAATAAAGGGTTGAAATTGCAGGATTTTTAGCAACTCAAAATATTTGTTTGCCACAGACACTCTTCATACGGACTTTCATAGACTTGACGACACAATGTGCACCAGAGTGGTTCAAAACTTGGGTGCAAGTTAAGTATCCTAATGCTGCATCAATCTCCCATGAGCTACTCCAGTAACACAAGAACTCAGTTAAATTAAATTTAGGCCATTCATATAAGCATATGTGGACACCTCACTGCATTAAGAGCAAGTTACCTGCATAAATAAAACTGAGAGAATATGGAGGCAAAAACTCATTTCTGATCTATTAAGAATTTCATGTTCATTGCATCCTGCCAACAAGTATTTGGCTACTGTGCTGCACCTTCCTAAGAACAGCTAAAGAATATATAGAACATTACTGACAAAACCTGGTTATGTCAAAGCTGCAGAAATAAGCTTTAGTAAAACATTATTTATAAAGGACTTCAGCTTACTCCAGTGGGTGTAGCAAAGTGCAGCTGAAGAGCTCAGAAACACGTGCACATGTAAATGTTTAATTTCCATGGGTTCATCTGCTATTCTTGCTGAGGATACAAACACGAGCTCTCCAAAGTTACTTTTAGAGCTATGCTGCTTTTTTACTTGACACATGGAAGAACAGACTACTCATAGAGGAAGAACTTCTCAGTCTTGAGATTGGTGGAAAAGCGAACCATTCTAGCTAGCAACTGGAAGACCTGGACCTATAAAACTCACTACTAATTAAATTGCTATAAAATCTGAGCACCATTTCAAGAAATCTAACAGCAAATAAGAGGAGCAACATAAAAAGCTTGTCTAAGAAGAAACAGCACCAAAATCAGGCGATAAAATCACCAAAATCTAGGATAAAATCTAGAATGGGTTTTACAACATGGTTGTTTTATCAAGGATAAAGAAATAAGATTCAAAACCAGGTAAAAAAAAATAATAGTACCTGCAAGCCATGTTCTCCTGCATCATACTTGTTATCACCATCCAACTGCTCCACTGCAACGTAGTCAATGAAGGACTCAAAAACTAAATGAAAAAGATTGAGGAATTGTACAGAAGAAGGAAAAAATGTAAGCTTACCCTAGCCTGCAATGCATTAATCAAAGGACATGGCAGTCTGTGTTTGAATATTTCTGTCCTTACTTTAAGTAAAGTTTCACATTATTTAAGAATGTCAAGAAATGCACCATATAGCAGTGGCATATCTAAGAATATCAGTAGATTTTAAAATCACAGTTAACAGCTGTCTGCCACAACTCTTCACTTTGCAACTGTTAAGCATCAAGCCAGATGCCTCTGTTTGCTGGACTCTTACACATCCTTTTTCATGCCTTGTACACCAAGTGCTGAGTAAAGAGATGATAAGGGACCACTGTTATGCTGTTCTGAGTAGTTCATTCTTCTTTTTTTTGCTTATTACCATGGTCAGGTCTAAATAAGAATCTATTTTGTCCAAGTTCATCTTTATATATAAATTACGACTACTGTGACAACACCACTGTGATCACCATAGCACAGGTTTATGACACCAGAAGGCTCCTAAAGTTCTTAGAGTTTTATGAAAAGATATCAGTGAGAGAATTAGGGAGGAAGGAGCAGGGAAAGGAAATGGAATAAGGAAAAAAAAGAAATGTAATGCAGGCAAAAACATTCTCTGCATTGAAAATGTTTTAAATACTGAAGCAGGTATTTCCAATCACTGTGCACCAACAAATCCATCTGAAATCAACCGGCACTAAAGTTGTCCAACATATTGAAGTATTGGATTGGTGCATATCACAATGTGTCACTTACTATTTTTCTTTCCCTTTATACTTAGCTGGATGTCATAATAATCTTCTATTCGTTCAGATCGATAGTCTACATGCTTGCATTGGATATAAGACTGCAAACAAAAACAAAACAACAGGGAAGTTCAATTTATACAAGTAACGAGTTAATTTAAATTATTTTTGAGAAAGGTATTGAATACATACCACCATCTTCCCTCTGAACAATTTAGGGATAGTGCCTTCTACACACGTGCCTTTCATTTTATTTTCCACATTATCAAGCAGCTGAAAGAAAAATCAGCTTTTACACAAGATAAACTTGCAGTTTTTTAATTTATTCATCACACACACATGATTACTTGACTGATTAGATACTAAGTCACTTGGATAAAAATGAAATGCTAGTCTATATGTACTGGCATCTCCTTTCTAGTCCTTTAAATCCTCCTATTCTCCCTAAACTGAGGGCTACTCCAGCTACTCCATTCTTTTGAGTCTGGAAACTCCCACAGATGTAACAATGCATTTCATCTTCAAAACTGCATTTCTCTCCATGCCTATAAAAGTATCACTAGCACATGTTCCAGCTACTTTCAAGCTTCCCTACTCTTTACAAATTCCTCACCCACAAAAGGCCACAAGCAATTCCACTTTTAAATAGGAACCAAGGCAAAAACTGTCTTTGAGACCTAATTTAAATTAATCAGGGCCACTATTACTCTGATCGTTCCTAAATTATATTTTATATATATATATATATATATATATATATATATATATATATACACAATATCAAGAGACAAATTTATACATCACAGATCAGCAAGAAATAGTATAAACATACCACTCGACATAATTCCTGGACATCATGTTGCATGAAGCTGTCTAAAGTTTCCCACCTTTGTAAGGCAAATAAATAAAAAATTACTAATTATGAAAAAAACACCTCAAAAGACATTTTTCTGATTTCTTTGCAGATCAAGAATGTAATGTAAAGACTGAGATTTAGGACTGGCTGATGCACAGGTTCTTTAGCTGTGTAGGAAGAAGGGGCAGTGAACTCGTGAGACATTTTGGCAGTTCTGTGCCTACCCTCCTTCTCCTGTGTGGGACTGGGACATGCGGAATGCATCCAGAGCCAGCTGAGGAGGCCACAGCCAGGCTGCTGCTCTTCCAGTCTACAACCCAGTCTAAGTTCATGCCAAAAAAACTCTTAAGAAAAGGCCTGGGAGCAATTCAATGCCATCAGTTTCCACAGCAGGTTTCCAGCTACCTCTCTTCTAAGGGTCCTTCAGGTGCAGTCAAGTAGCGTTCAGGGATTATTTCAGCACAGGAAAGGAAGCAAATGGATTTATAGGAAAGACTGGCTCCTTTGTGCTCATCTAAACAGTTAATCCCGGGCATGCAGTAACTCCAAGGAGGCATTCAGCTTTCTGAAGTGTCCATGTGCAAACACACTGTGTGAAAGCAGGGGTGACGGCAGCAGGCTCTAAATGCCTCCTAGCCAGCATGGCACACAGCAACAAGGGTGTTCAGCACTCCTGCCTTCAATAAAACAAGAAGAGTAATGTGCTTCTAGTTCCAGCATTAAATACTCCTGTGAGAACTGTAATTTCAACTCAAGAAAACTTTTAAGTTCTAAGTCTCTGACAATTTTTTTTTGCAGCAGTCACCTCTCTCAACTGTAGGAAATAAACTCTGTTGACTGTAGGCTCCAGCTTCAGTGGGATGTTCCACCCTGGCCCTGGAACCAGCACCAGGGTGATCAGGAGCAGTGCTGACTTTATCCTCCCTCCCACTCTTCTCAGTGACTCACCCCCACTGTCACACGGCAGCAAACTAATCTCTAAAGTGTGCCAACAACTGTGTGGGGTCCACACTTAAACAAGCTGAATCAAGTGACCTGTCAGACAACTACGAATAGAAAATAATGCCCTGAACTCTCTAGGCTTTAAACACTAGCCAGCTCATAGGACAAACCAAAGAAAAAGGTCACACGCTAAAATTAGGATAAAGAAGGGCTCCTTCAGACATGGCATCATTTTCTACTTAAAGAGGTCAGACTTAGAAATTCACAACACTCAGTAAAAAGTAATATACCCTAACCAGCATCTAGGTAGGGCTCACAAAGCCAAAAACTCCTCTCTGATTCAACGATGAGGGAAGCGGGAAACCTAAATCATCAAACACATTCTAAAATTCCTTCCCAAGAACAAAAGCAGACATGAACACATTTTCAAAACCTTGCTGTTGGATATAAAATTAAGCATCTGCAACACCCTTGGGAAAGGTCTCTTCATGGTACTGAATATGTCACAGTTGGAATCTTAACTGAAGATGAAATATTTACTCTATCACCAAGTCCTTCCAGTGCAACAGGACAGCAGGAGCACTGATAAACTAAATATACACTGTGCTAGCAGGAAGAGGGTATGGTCAGATAAACAGACAACACTGAGGCTACTGATTTCTTTCTAACACTCCCGAAAAGGGGAAAAGTCAAGGTTGCAAAGACACAAGGTTACAAAGAGTGTTTCTAGGCCAGAGCACCACTACAGGCTGTAGCAGCAGATGCATGATAAACACGAGGACAGCTGCATGAAAGAGATGATACAAACTCCCTAACGTGTTTTGAACTAAAACAGTGCTTGTCAATATTACTACAAGACTAGCCTACAAATACAGTGAGGCAAAGTAATACAAAATACAGTATTTTAGAACAGATTTTAATAAAATCCTACTCCAACTTACAGCACATGCAAAGAGAAGACTTGTAAAGGTTATGCTAATGTTAATCTTTCTGTCCTAACTTGTGCCTTTGATATGATGTAAGAAAATCTTACAGCAGCCAACAACGTACAACATGGAATGTTGTAATGCAAATTACTGCTACTGCACTAAATCTAAAAGAGATTCCATTTTTTAAAGACATTACCAATACATGAACTGCAGTGTTTCAACAACTATTTTGTTCTGAATTTTACTCAAGTCAAACGCATCACACAATGTTCAGGTAACAGATAAATTATAACCCTGCTATTAACAGCTCTGTTTCTGTACCATTCCCCTTCTCAAAAAATCTGACTTTTGGATCAGCTGACTTTAGTACTGGCTACAAATAAAAACCTATCCAAGTAGACTATAGAAAGTTAACAATTAACACCATGTTATAGTAACACTTCTCTACACCTCTCTAAATATAACCTTATTAAAATAGAAGCTTTTCATAGAAACGTTTTATGAAGCCTGCAAAGCCCAATAAATAGTCAGAGTTTCTGAAACTTACCCAAATGATTTTGTTAACTTTTTAGTTCCAACTGGTTTGTCACTATGTTGCAGCTCATAAAACACTCTTTGCAATGCTAAAGGAACACTTTTGGATGAATCATCTCCTTCTGTGGGCATCATGTACACAGCCTGAAAAAGCATTTAGTTCAATTAGTATTAGAAAAGTTTATTGCTCATCTTGTTTAATGCATTCTTTCCTCTTCAGTGACTTCCTTCATAGAAGTCAATTTAATCAACACTTCAAAAAAGTCTGAAAAAAATCTTGTAGTGTAGTGTAAAAACATTAATTGTCTGGAACAACTCTTCTTAGAGCACAGTGGTTAGAAAGATGTGAACAACAGATTCCATTCATGGTTATTTTATCTAAATAGTTCCTTTATTCCAGCTGAGAACAGTAAATGCACTAAAGCATTTAACACCTTCAAATAATTCTCATGCCCGGTATGTCTGTGCAATCATCACAGTAGGACCAGATATACCAGTCAATACTACAGACTTTTGAAAATAACTGGTGTTGTGAAAGAGCAACCACATGAAACCATAAAGGGCAACAAGCGAACGAAAACAGAAATGGGCCACATGGAGAAAGATGTCAGAGGAACCTCTGAGAGTCCCCGATAGATTCATCCCCACTTAACATCATCGCCGTCCAGCAAATAAACAGCTTAACAATTCAAGTCAGTGATTATACTGATCTGTGAAGGATTGAGAGCAAAGAAATTACACAGATAGACCAAACATGGATTAAGAGAGTTCAATAGTCACTGAAATGAGATTTGCTTTTTAAAAAGTGTACATCAATACATCTAGGGCCAAGGAAGAGCAAACAAAAGGTATTTACAGGGAGATGTTCATTTAAGAAGCATAGATAATAAAAAGAAACAGACAACCCTGTAAGGAGATTAGGCAACAAATGAAACTAAAAAAGCTCCAATATTAAGTAGCATATGAGAAAATAACATGCTAAAACCAGAAAAATTGCCACCTGAATTTCTGCCTGTGAAACAACAGGGAATGATCCATTTCTCTGAGTGAAGTGCTGAACTGGACCTCAGTGACTCTCCCTCAGTTTGTGCATTAGCCTGAATTCCAGAGGTGTGCAGCACATCTAACTTACCCTGGACTTCAGTTCCCTACATAAGGAGCAAGAGTAGCACTTCCAGCACGCAGCTGGGAATTGCTGGGCAAACAGAGTCACTGCTACAGGACAGCTCAGTATGGGACAGGCACTAGATAAAGACAATGCTAATAGAAAAAAGAACACAAGGGTGTGGCAAAAAAGAAAAGAAGAAAGAAAAACAGCAAAAGAAGTTCCTAAAAAGTTGACAGGCCAGTTTTCTATTCCAGTTCTGACGATCCACTACATTTTCCAAAAGCACAGCAACAGAAATACTTCAATGAATAAAGAAACTATCATCAGAATATCTACAGCAGTAAGATGAAACAAGAGAAACAATTTCATAAAGAAAGCAAATCCCCGATATTCTGACAGAAAAACAATGGCTAATTATGCAATTGTAAAGTAATATAACTCATGTGACTGTATCTTTAAAATTTTTATTTTCAGAAGTTACCAGTTAATAGAGATGACCTAAAACAGAATCACGAACATCAGCAACTTCCAACTTTTATTTCTACTCAGTTGCAAGCTACACCGATAGAAGTACTTACACATAGAGAAAGGAAACATTAATAAAAATTAGCTGAAATTTATCATCAACTTTATTGTGAAGGACAGTCAACAGAAGTCTTTGCTAGAGTAATTTTAAGAACAACAGCCCAACCTCACCCTAACAGCAACAAAGAAAATGTCTTCTTTTGCTCTGCTTTGAGATTTGCTTAAACTGCTTTTATAAATTTTATAAATTGAAGAAAATGGCATCTTCAATTTTATCACTGGCAAAAGGTTTTAACTGTTGAAAATCAATAATCCTTCAACTTTTTTAATGTGTTAAGCACTGCTTCAAGAGTTTATAGTGATGTAGTCTGGAAGAGAAACCTGTAGGTTCTGATACCTGTTCCTGCCCATAGAGGTGCAAAGTTCTGACTGGGGTCCAGGTGCTCAGGATCTGATCTAGTTAAGTTCTGAGCATCTCCAGGAATGGAGATCCCACCACGTCTCCATACATCCTAATGTAAAGCTGGACCATGTTTCTGAAAATTTCCTTCCTAAGATCAGAATGCTCAATTTCAGAACAATTCAAATAAGCTAATGAAGTAAATAATTTCCAGTTGCTTTATTTTTGTTATCCAAATGCAGAATCCCAGTTAACCAGGTCAATCTGGGCAAACTCCAAATTTCACTAGCTAGGCTTATACCTTTGATTTCACAAGCAAAAGTTATTTCTTGCTTTAAAATATGAACATCAAAACAAGTCAGCATGTTGAAGAGTCAACTTTAAACCTCTTCCTGAACCTGGTTTATGAACCTTTTTAAAAATGGGTGCCACTGGCTAAAGGTAGAAACAGAAATAGTTGAACAACCAAGTCTCAAATCTTCCAAATCTCTATCATCAGCCCCTATTAACTTTTTTGAACATCTTATAAATGCTTTTTAAAAAAAAATACATAGACACTTGCTATGTTTAACCAAATAGAAACAAGGTGTGAAAATGAAGTAATGAAAAATGCAAATATAGTCACTGCTGATATAGTCAAAAAATAAATACTAAAATGCTAAACTTACAGCAGGCTAAAAATCAAACCTACTGATTGACACTTCCATCAAAAATGCATAAACTGCAGTTCAGAATACCTTGATAATTAATCAAAGTCAAATCCTTTGCCTTTAGTTCCTATTTTTTTTTAATGTTTTTCTCATATACCATCTGGACAATTAATTCCCTTCCTATATCTCTCAAGTAATATTCAAATAATAATTTACAATTTACTTATAATTACTACATTCCAGCTGTCATTGAATAAAAACACCATTTTTATTTCTTTGGAAATTCTACATGTGTTATGACAAAGAAGACATTTAACACAGCCCTTCTTGGCTCTTCATATTCTGTTTGTGTATATAGGTAATACTGGAGCTCACTTCTCTAAGTTTTTCTCCACACTACCACTTTTTAAATATTATTCTCTTCAAAATTTATCTTTATGACTTACCCTCCCAAATTCTGAAAGCCTGACCTTAAGATAAAGGAGTGAGGCATTTTGATCCACTTAAAAAAGCAGGGTCTCTTATTTAACACCTGAGAAGTTCCCTCAGGAAATGAACATAAAAGAGGGATAGGGACATGTATAGGCATATTGACAGATATGAGAAAAATTTTAGCTATTTATATAATAAACAAATGCTACAGGTAACTTTGAACACATTGCTTAAAGCCAGGAATTACTTGAAGAAGGAAAGAAAATACTGGTCATGAAATTCCAAGGTTAGGTAAAATATATTGGATAACTTGAGGAGGGCCAGATCAGGGAGAAATTGACCAGTATTTAGTATTTTAATGTAGTTCTATCAACATTCTACAACGTTCTCACTAGTTATAGGGACTTTTTCAAGGGAACCAGCAAAAAGTTCCAAAATGGACTGAATGCAGCCACAAGCACAGACAGGCTGGAGGCACTAAAGACAGTTCTGGGACAACTCAGGTAACAGAGCCCAGGATCACTCTGGAAGTCACCACTGTCCCTTGCCTACGTGGACTGCAGTTAAGCACATATTATCAGTCACAAACAACAAATAACAATATGCTGTAACGTGAAAGTTCCTTTCTTTATTCCCTACCACTAAAGCCACTTTGTTGCTTAAAAGGGAGGTCTCATTTCAAACCCCCAAGAACCTCCTATTTGTTATCTGGAAGCAGAGCAGAGAAGAAAGGACCTCTCCATCAATCCTCACCCACGCTTCCCCAGGGCCTGACTTTCCACAGGTATGTGCTTGCCTTTGCTATTGTTCATTGCTTCCCCAGCTCTGCTCCTGACAGCAGCTTCTCAGCTCTAACTAAAAGCAACAGAAATCATTATTTCTTCCAAGGAAGGAGGATTCACAGAATTATGGAAACGGTGAAAAGCAAACCAAGGATACTGCACATTTCATTTTACTTTGGTTTAAGAGGAACAAGTTCGGTCAAAGGGAAAACAAAAATGTAAATAATACTTTTTTCAGATAACGCAACTACTGATTCTTCCTGATCTGTACCAATGGCAAATGAGTGCTAAAGCTGTCTAAAACTGCCACTGTCATCTGTTCTGTTTGGAGGGGTTCTGAAAGCCTGAGAAATGAGCAAGGAATTGGGCATTCCAGCTGATGTCCAGGAACACTTCCATAAAGGAAGCTGCATCTACCAACTTCAGTACATTAAGTTTCCTCATATGATCACTAGCCAGATATTAAGAGACCCTAAAAGCTGCTACTTATTTTGGGGCTGGGGAAGAAGTGGAGGGGAATGCCTGGTAAGAGTAGCTCAGCTGAAACCAATCTGTACTACAAAAGGAATTTCTTCTTCACTACTTCATGGTACATATTTGCGGTAGTGAATAGGTTCCTGCGGTGGTATGGCATGCCACAGCCTTCTCGGAGAGTGCAGTGAGGCTTGCTCGGGGAGAGCGGCTGTTCCGCTTCCCGTGCCCCTTCCAGGCTGCCCCTCGCTTGCTCCGGAAAGCTGAAGCCCCGCAACATGGTGACAATAAAGGAGGTGAGAATGCTCTCCGCATGGTGGCTGCAGAAGATCTTTTATTTCATGATGGCTCCCAGAAGCCCAGATCCAGCACACGTGCTGGCTCCCAAAGGTAGAGAGCCAGCACACAGCATGGTTCCCCCAGGCAGAGACCGGTTCCTCAAAGCAGGGTAGAATGCAAGAGAGGAGAGTCACATGGCATGCAGGGTCCTTTATCCGGGGCAGGGGGGGCAGGGAGAGTACATGGACCAATGGTCACAGGGCATAGGGGTGGCACATGGGCGGAGTTGGGGTAACAGAATCAATGGGAGAAACCCGAGCTAGGGTTAGGGCTAGGGGCAGGGAAGGGGGGACCCACGTGGAAAGGTAAACACAGGAGAGGGGAAAAATATAACACTACACATATTGATTTAATGACTACAAGACAATCTTGAACAAACTACTCAATCGCATTAGGTGGAGTTATTACAAAAACACTTTCTTCTCTCAAAGTGAACTTGTCCAAAAAAGTAAAATGCACAAACACTGAGTGCTGAGCAGAAAGAACAGGTTTTAAAATGAGTGATAAAATGAATGAGTAAATTATACCTCCTGCAAAGAAGGAACAGGTGCATCATGTAAAACAAGCCAAGTATTTATCTCTTGTCCACGGCATTGGTAAGATCTGTTACATTCTATTGGAGTTTGATGTGCTACTTTTTTGCAGCGCTTCAGAGTAAACAGCACATTGCAAAGAGAGAAAGGAAATGCCAACTGGGACACTTACAGGCCACAGGGATATAAATAATAAGACGGTGGGAAATCAAAGGCAGTGGAAAGCAGGTACATTGAAAAGGGAAAAGAAAGCTTAACTGAACAGCAACAACTAGCCTACACAAGAGAAAGCCCAAGTTAGAACAGTTCATTTTCACTAAGAGACAAAGAGTAAGTGCAGATGTGCACACAAGGATGAATCAGGATCAATACGACACTCCAATACACTGAATAGTGTCAAGCTATTTTTTCTCCAAGGACATGCCCTCTTCTAGATAGCCACCTCCAATATCAAGTCATCACTTCTGTTTTTAATCCCAGTAAGGGCACTACACCATTTTAATATGATACATTATCTAGTGTATTTTATCCTGGCTTTGGATGAGACATTTATCAAAAGGTATTTAAAGAAGTTCTTTCCAGCAAAGAAATAACATTTACAGTAAACAAGAAATATTACTAAAGTAAATATAAAAATACGTTGTTAAAACTACTGAAAATACAATGCTTTCCATCACTACAAGGATGACAACCATAATAACAAAAAATTCTGCTGCATAATATGAATTTCAAGACAGTGTATTTTTGTGCATTATTTATGGGCTGAGAAGCCATAATTCCCTATTTTAACTATTTCGAAAAAAGGGAAATTACTTCCATCTTTTATCTGCAAGATTAAACTCCTTCTCCTGCCCCTTCTCCGCAATTCCTAGCAATATTAGCATATAATACAGTCAAAGAAACACCCACTAAGACCAGGTCTTCTGCAGGTGCTCTGTCTGCTTCCACAAAAGACAAAAGCTTGTGTTCCACAAACTACAAAAGGGAGCTTCCTGTACTCTGCCAGCAGTAAGATGTGCATCACCATGTAAGTCACAACTCTGAATGGATAAAGGAGGCAAAAGGAGCACACAGCTCTGTTTCGAAGCATTTATAAATGCTAATTAAAATAGCCAATGTTATAATCTCATGTTCTTTCATGTATTACTTACCTTTCGTAGCTGATTTGTGAAAAATAAAGTCTGTAACAAACTGTTCATGTAACAAGTTGCTCCCTGGTTCTTTAAGCCAACATATCCTGTGTGCTTCTTTGAATCCCACCTAGAAAACAGTTTGTGGTTAAAAACAAGAAAGTTCTGTATTCCCAGTAACAAAGAGTATTTGTTCTAAGGTAGTGCTGCTGATAGATATCAGCTACTCTTCATTGCTACTGAAGGTTCAAACAAACTACACTTCACTACTGCCTGCCAGTAACAACAGTCTTTGCAATTAAACGCTTAGTGATTTTATTACTTTTTTAAAAAATATGTTCTATATGGCAGAAAAATTATGTCCCATGAGAGAGTCCTGGAACTCAGAGCTGTACTTTTAAGGGCAAGTCTGCACCTCTGTACAACCCTGTTGTTTACAAGTGCCATGAAGGGGAACAACTGAGATGAAGCAGTTTTACAACAACTGTAAACCAAGTCAAGTTAGACAGCAGAGCCACCTGGCTGCACCTGACACCCCATCAGCTCCCACACCACAAATGCTCAGGCCAGAATTGCAGAGGTGTTAAATCACAAACCAACTCACACAGAAGCTGAGGTTCCACAACATTTTGCTGACTTGTACAAACAGAAATTTAAGCTATACAAAATCTCTATGCAACTATGAAAATATTGCCATGTGAGAATTCATCAATTAGTAGTGACAAAGTGCGAATGTCTGATGGGAGCTATAAATGGCAATAACCCAAAATACTTGAATAATCTGAAGCAACATAAAAATACTAGAATTAAGAATTTTGAATATTGATTTGTTTTTAATCAAAGATACTTACGCTACTCCGTGTGGAGCATCTGCTTGAACATAGACTTCAAAAGTAACTTTGTCCTCTTCTATAAAGCCTTTTTCAGGATCAGTAACTTCCTATAAAACAGGAATGACACCGGAACTTGAAAAGTGGAACATGCAACATGACTGCAGAGAAGCATTCAGTCAGACATCACTTTCTAACTTCCAAACCTGAGCTATCAGTAATAATAAGCTGAAGAAGAAAAACTGAAAAACACCAAAGCAGTTGTTTGTCAGCTTGCTACATTTAAATTCTTTTTTAGTGTCTCAGCACAGGAAACTTGTTCCTGCCTTTTAAGATTTTGCAGTAGTTTTTCAGTTTTCAATGATGTAAGTTGGTAATAAGAGTTGGTAATCAAATGTTCTGCTTCTTCTGGACAATATTCCAAAACCTTTGCAAATGCTTAAAAACCTGTCACAATTCAAGAGAAACCTTAGTAGTACTATTAGGGCATTAAATATCTGTACACATACACAAAGAACATATGGAAATACAAGCAAATATACGTTGCTCCAGAATGTCATTGACTTTCACATAGTGAAAACAAAACACAAGCACTCAGATAGGCAGAAAATAATAATGAGGGAATATTTAAATTACAACATAAGTAAAACCACTCTACAAAAATCAATGATAGAAAAAAATAACAGCTTGGGGAAAAAAACCCCTTGCTTTCAGCATCTCAGTATGCAGGAGTACAAGTGCAAAACTGCTCCTACCTAACAATAGATTAATACATGTCCAATTACTTACACTCCAGGCCATGAAGTTAGAAAAGCCCCAGTCATTCTCCTTATGAAAGAACAAGTGACTAATACGACGACTGAATGATTTTTCATCATCCTTGTAGTTTATTATCTTGAGAACTGCTTGTGCATGACAGGACCATGACCTATAAACACAGAAGAAACACTTGAAACTCTTTCAAAACCAACCTTTTTATAGTTGTTACATAATTTTTTTTGTTAGGGATTTATGGTACATTACTTTCACACACCTGATTTTTTTTCCTTATTAGATGTTAATTGCTATTGAGGGCATGAACCTCTGGGGCTTTCTGAAGCCACATTATGAACGTGGAATGGAGATTTTCTTATGGCAACAGTGTTGACAGAAAGCGTGTCAGTGACTAGCAGGTTGGTTTAAGAAACTGACGGCTCTCCCAGGTGAGTTAGTTCTGATCTGCCTCACTGCACATAGATGAGCCAACTGCAAGTGCTCTTGGTGTCTACAGAGTGGGAGGTGTCAGCCTTTGATAAGGAAAGGAGGAGGAGCTTCTACCCTCTCTCCAACAAGATATACTCACTCCCCAACACTAATTGTCTCAGCAGCACTTCTTCATGACTACTGATGTTCAAAACCACCCTAACTTGTGCAAGGCAATCAGTCTGGATACCAGCTCAGACAAGGTCCTGTCACTGTCTCATGCAGTGGCACTGCTCCTTGCTCAGGTCCACCAGCTGCACCTTGGTTGGTACTTCTGAAGATCACATTATCCTTTTTCTGTAAACACTAGGATGTGAATCATGTCCTGTGACTTACTAATACACTTAGAACTTTTTCTTTACATTCTGCCCTGAACACTCACCTCTAAATTATAAAAACAATGAAGACGTGCAACTTATTATTCAGAGTAAACAACAAGCTTTGTGACATTCTGTGCCTGAATGGAGTTACCCTATTGGGAAGGACACCTGAGAGGTCTGCACTCTTCCTGGATAAGCTAAAGGAATGCCCCAGAAATTTGTAGTTATCTTTTAAAATTTTTCTATCATTTACAAAAATGGTCAAAGATAGCCAATGTTGATTTGCATGCAGGACTCTAAGAACACACAGGTGTTCAGATCTTGCTGGATGAGCGATGAACTCCACTTCAGGAGAGGACTCATGCCTTGCTCTGCCTGCACTGGTAGCAGTTACCAGTTCACACACTTCACAGGGCAGCGCTCATAGCTTGGCATGGTTAGAGAAGCTCCACTTTCATTTGAAATAAACCCAGAACTTTTTCCATGCCAAGAAAACTGTCAGTCAAGGACTTCTCCTTCAGCAAGCATATATCTAAATTCTACCACAGATTTCTAGTTACACAAGCTGATTTTAGCTCATTCTAAAGAGGGGATTATTCTTATGCTTTGAGATTTAGAAAGGTGGAGGGTAAAGGGGACTCAAACCCTTGCAAGAATTCTCTCCTCTTGCAGAAAGCAAGGTGAAGTATTTTTTGTAGATGTTTGTATTTCTTGCAATAGATTAACCAGTATCAAGTGAGGACTTGTACAATAATTAAAAGAGTCTTACGTGGAATCAGATTCAGCATTGCACTGAAGGAAGAATCCTACGCTTTTTTGGTGTGGTCTGTCCGGGTAGAGTCGTGGCATAACCATGATCTTCCACGGCAAATTCCGCACGAAGCAGGGAGGGCTGAGGACTGACTCACTCAACCTGTTGAAGCGTTCGACTGTAAACTGAAATGTTGCTTCTGATCGCCAACTTGTATCTGTAACACACAAACACAATTGTTTGAAACACCTCACATCCTTCACTCCAAGATGACCAACATCACATAATGTGAGCATGTTTCATGTGGTGGGATATTGGAAGCATCAAAAACATCCCCATCCCAGAGACAGTGAACTACTTAATTACTGACGTTTCAATTTTTTCATTTTGAAAAACACCACAGCTCCATTCAGGCAAACAGGGCACTGCAAGACCCGTTCCTTTTGTACACAATTTCCTTAAATGCTTCTTTAGCTGTAAGATTTGTTACCACTCCAGTTTCTTCTAAAGCAGCAGGTGCAGCAAGACAGAGACATCAAATGCTTTACAACTAAATCACAGCTCACTCTAATTCTTCTTGTTGTGTAGCATCTCTACAGCCCAGTTTGTCAGTTCCCTGCATGAACCCATACACACAGAGGATTTTCACAATCTGTTCAAATGCCCTGTTGATATCATGTCACCATTTAGTTGGTTTTGGCTTGCAACAGTGTATTTTAAAACAGATGAACGCCATAGGTTGGTTGTTGGATTTTTGTAAAATCTTATCAGTTTGCTGAAAATTAGCTCAAGAATAGGGTCTTGCATTCTTTGTGGTATGCAAAGACTTTATAGATTTTTAGCGGTCTAGCACATAATTAAGCGAGACTTTTTTTTTTAAAGAGCTTATTTTGACACACACAATTAAAGTAATTTTGCCTTCTTCCCACATACCCAGTTCTTCACCTACCACAATCTGTTCTACTTCTGTAGTACACAGCTATAACAGAGTGCTGGAGACTGCGACAGCTTCGGCAAGGCGCAAGGCTGGGCTCTCTTTATTGTGACATGTCTCATATTGCATTCAGGGAGGAAAAACCTGCAACTTATCCCAACAACCCTACAGGCCAAGGATGCACAAAACACTCCCCTTCTTTTCCGTGGTTCCAGTCTGATACTCTGTAACATGGACTGTTCCTGTCTGTAAGGAGGTTGGACTGGCACACAGGGCAGCAAGCAGCACCCATGGTCACCCTGCTGTTCTCACTGCACCCACGGGGGATGCACAACTGAAGGTGTGTCACACATGCAGTGACACTCTAAATCAAAGAGCACTGAGGGACAACACCAAGTCAGAAATCAGATTGTGAAATTGTGACAAGGCACACAGCACAATAAATGTGTTCTTTCTGTACATGGACAGCAGTCATTTACTCAGCTTGGCACAGCACCAGAGACAGCGCTGCATCATTTTTTCGAAACACAGGTGAGCCCTGATTACTACCTTACTTAAAAAATGAAACACTCTTGATTACAACATGTAACCGTGTAAAGATTATACACTTCATACAGAAAATTACCAAGTTTTATCCACAACTGCCAGCGAGCTATGACAGATTTCATTCTTCTCCCTTGTGAAGCAGTTTTCAAGCAGTTGTCCTACTCCTGAACTGCAACACAGAGGATTTTTACGTATAGCCTGACAGCGCTAAGCATTCCAGTTGTCTCTTGAAGGTACTACAGCCCAAACCTGTCCCCTCTACTCCCGCAAAGACCTTCGTGTTGCCCTGTGCTGTCAGCTTCCTCAGTAACACATGAGTTCCAATGACTACTTTCTCCTTTTTCCCTACCTGGAAGTGCAGCTAACTAGCAGTCTGTCATCTACTTAAAAACTGCTCTCTTCCTAGTTCACTACTCACTGCCCGTTGACAGAGTGAAGCACTGATCTTCTACACCCAAGAACCTGACAGGCTGCAGACAGAGGAGCTCTAACTTGATTTGCAGCCAGGATAAAACAAATCTGTAACACACTTAATTTAAAATCAGTCTTGCATCACGTGTATCTTAAACCAGCTTGAGGCCACCTCCCTACTCACAATCATGATCAGTGCTTCTGGGCTCAGCCTGAGCTTCCAAAAAACGAGCCAAGTTTGCTTTCTGCTTCCTTTGATGCAGCTTTCAGAGCACTTCAGCACAAGGATGCAGCAGTGCTGCTACAGTGTCAGCTAAAAAATGCAGCCCACGCAGCATCTGCAGAGGCTTCAGAGAAAGTTTGCCTGTATTTCTTGATTTCTTTCCAGGAAAGCCTGTGCACGAGAGCTCACCAGGGAATGGGAATTCTTCTCTGTAAAATATTTGAGCAATCACTCAAAATATTTGAGTGACTGCTCCATAAAAATGCAGCCTCGTAACACAGGTCAACCCTAAACCAGAAGTTTCTTTAAAAATAACAACCTTCCTTTCTTTCCAGCAAGCCCATTTTTTCTTAGCAAGTATAATGGATTAAAAGAGGAATTGTATTAGAAAAAGAAGTTTACATAGCAAATGTGACAATTATTTTGAGTACGTCAATAAATAAAGCCTTTTTTTGCCATCACGAATGTGTCCCCCAGATTCAGTCAAAGGCTGCAACTGGCAGCAGGATAATTCAGTAGTGACTGGCAAGTGAGACTTCTATGAATTCCTGAACTACAAATTAAACACAAGATAGAAAGGACTGATCCAGCTGACAATACTAGGAGAAGTTACATGCAATGGACTGTCTTTGCTACGTGGAAAAGATTGTTTCATTGATGTGATGAATGTTACTTTCAGCATCTTCACAGAACAGAGATCCTTCAAATCAGAGATCCAAATACTGAGTATGATCCATTTTAAGATTGAGACACATATTTAAATGTTTATACTTTTGGGAAAAGCAGATTTCTTTATTCTCTTAGTAAATGTTGCTACCTTTAAAGTGCACTGGGGTTATTAAAATATTCTGAACCTGAATTATTAATGGAGAAACTGGCTGAATAGTCTATGAATATTTTAATAATGATCCAAATACAGTATGCAATACCAGTATATAGCTAAGACTGATGCTTCTGAAAGCCTTCTTGCCTTTGCAGTCCTTCACAGAAATGAGACTTCAGGAGGTAATGGCAAAGCTGTGAGTTTATGTTTAGCTAGGGACCTTCTGTTTGAACTTTAACTTCTAAGAGAATTTATTCTACGTGTTGCTTTGAATACTGATGCACTTGCAAACAAAATTTGATCAGAGTCTTGTTTTTATTATTTTTTACTTTATTTGCAGAAGCTGCTATTCCAGCTTTTTAAGTCTGGTTCATTTAAGTCATTCTCCATACAAAGCATAGCACAGTCCTTCAGATGGTTCTTTTATAATTGCTAAGACTTCCTACAGAGCAACAACAGGTACTGGTCACAGCGCTTGAGAGAACACAGCCTTATGTGAAAGTCCTGCTGGTGATCCACTGCTGCTCCCATTCCCTGTGCCTCACAATGCCTGCAGCCTGTTGCCTAGCAAAGGGGATGAGAGCTGCACTTTTTTTTTTTCCCCCAATCTTATCAGTCATTTCTTTATGTGCTAAGCTGGAGGAACAAAATCACCTCAAAAGTTTCTTGAACTCAGAAAATCACCAGAAAGTCAATTTCTATGATCCAGCTGGAAGCATCAACCTTTCATCTTACTGCTCACCTCTCTCACAGGAACCATGAAACTCACTAATTTCACTGAAGAGGTATCTAAATTTTCCCCATGCATTCTGTATCAGCTCAGATTGATGCCCCTTGCTGTGAGTAACAGCAAAGGAAAACTGCATGTTTATCAGAGAAGCCCATATCTCCCATTTTTCCCTGTCTTTGGAATCTCCGAGCTGTCCATTACCCATGCACATCATGCTGCAAACCAGGTTAGCAAGAGCACAAACAGCAAGAGACCAATTGCACTGATGTGTAAATAATGCAACAGCAAGCAACTAATCTGATTTACAAGACTTGGAAAAGAGGCATCATCCACTTACGTGATGAAAGTCTTCAGGAATGTTTTTGCAACTCTTAACATTTTGCAATAACACTGTTTTCTATCTGTGGCAATGCACAGCTGTAGCAGCGCCGAGATGTAGCCACACACTCCTTATGATAATGAGGAACTATTAAGAGTATTGCTTAATAATCACACTTGAACCCTGAAGGATGTCAAACTGCAGAGTGGGCCAAACCTCCTGACCATGCTGGAAGGCCACAAAGGCGTGAGAATGCTTTCACAAGCCTTCAGACACTTCTTCTCCCTAGTGTAACACCTTCATACCCAGTTCTGAGAGGAGACAAACAGTTGGGAATTGACACAAACACGTTCACAGTAGTTTTTTGGCTAAAGGGTCAGTGTCATTCTGAATGAAGAGGTGAGTAGCTGATTACTTGCCAGCCCTGATATAGCCTGGCTTTCATCAGCTATTTTTGCAGCTTAAGTCCCTTTCGGCTAATTTGTACAAGTCTATACAGATCAACTAGTAGACAATTTTTTTTGCTAATTGACCAGTGTGTTAAGTACTGGTTATATCAACAGCAAACACCATCAGGCTTTCTACCTATAAACATTACTACTAAGAAAAGAACTTAAACAGAGCTGTTCTTGCCAGTTGGTGGCAACCTATGGAATCTTCTCTTGCCACCCTCTAAATACCATGGCCTGACAGACATTTAACATCTTTTCTAACAACTTTTGGTAAGAACAGAATTCCCTGTTTTAGTCTCACCTATTTACTCTGAGCAATAAATCAAAACCCTGTGAATGACATCAGGTAATCACACAAAATTCACAGGCTAAGGAGACTTCAATTTTATTTCATTGTGAGACTCCGGTCATAAAAAAATTTATCCTTGCCAATGATACAGAAATGATTCAACCATGAGATGCTTCTGTTCTGAATTTAAACTCTATTCTCTTAATGGAACATTACTATTTTCTATCAGTATTCTATGTTCCTTGAATACATGAAAGTAAGCACTTTTTTGATCTTTAACCTCAAATTCTGATTTTTCTGAAAAAAATCATTCAACATTTTTGCACAAATCTAACTAAATGTTTAAGCCTAGTCCTGAATGTACTCTCACAAGACAGCATGGAATATGGAACAAATCCCACTCATATGATGTCTCCCTTCTCCCAACTCATTTTTACTTCATTCTTCAAAATGAGCAGTCCCTGCCCATATCCTCTCCTAAGAAAAGAAATATCATTGCAAGTTTTTCTCACTAAACATAACAGATTTAAGAGAATTAGAGACTTGTTACCTTTCTTTAAATATACCCAGAGCTATAATTATTTGATCTTCTGTAACAGAAAAACTGTACAACCTTATTTTCATTTAATGGATCAAGAAAAAGACTTAAAAAACACATGTCCCCTTTTTTTAATAGGACATTAATATATAATTTTTCTTTTGCTTTCGCAAGTAAAATTGGTGATCAGAACTGAGGGCAAAAGATATTCATCAACAGAATAGTTACCATTGACTTACCATACAAAGACAAAACCAGAGCACAGCTGCCACCTGACAAGAGAGCAGGACAGATAAGGATTCTAAACACCCTGAAGCAATTGCGTAACTGATAAAATTACTACTCAGCAAAGCCCAGCTGCAGCACCTTTAAAGGGCTGTATCACAAAACATAACAATGGACAGTAGCACTTTCAGCAATTTTTAAATGAGTACCTAGAAATCCCAAGCCTTCAGAAGTCTAATCCTATTGTACAGCTATGTCAAAAGGATGCCTATACAGAAAACCAGCAGCCATAACTACAGAGGGATTCATTTTTTTAATGAGCTGCAGATCACAGGATACAGGTAAGATGGACCATTTTCTCCTCAAAATCATAAAACCAAAGAAGCCAAACAAACCGCGCTTTTATCAAATATTTACTTACCATCTTCCATGTCTTCCTCTGTGTTGTTATGTCCATCAGCCATTGCTACATTCCCATTAATGACAGGATTTTGAGTAATTCTTGGAGGATCATCTGTATCTCCAGCTAAAACAACAAGAAGTATGTCAAAATTAATAATCAGAAATTAACTTTTGTCTCAGGTAGTGCTTATGAGACACACGTATGGTGCATACTTGCACAGAACAGTATTTAATAAATTACTGCCCAATAATTGTAGTGGTACGTGTCTAATGAAAATTCCTCATATAGGTGAATATTTACGAAAGAAATAAAAAGTCCACATTAATGTGGAATACAGATACAAAGAACATAAACTGCCTTTTAAGTTTCAAAATGGCCTTACAATCAGTATCTCATAATCAAGTCTCATTAAATAATTTTTTTTCTTGTATTCTGCATTTTTACACAGATTGAAGTTTCTAATAGCAGACTTACTAAACCAACAAGTTACTTTAAGACTTCTTCAGTGTTACAGTTTTTTTTAAGAAAAAACCTGAACCTCTAATCTAATGTAATGGTAATATTTAAATCTTACTTGGGTAAAATTGGAAAGGAAATCCTTTAGGATCAAGGAACATTTTAGACATAACATTTTCCAGTTTCTAGCCATCCTTGCCATTAAGTTTTGCTACAGTGACCATTACATATGTAAATGCCACTAAACCAAGAGATATGAGACAACTCAATGAACTGAAACCCCACTGTTTCTAAAATGCATTGCTTTGATTAAACAAGCACCTTCTCGATTCCTCCAACAACTGAACAACACCTCCTTCCATTGCTTCCAGACCAAAAGCCAGTGCATAGTTTCAGCATGATTATATGAAGTGGATATATTCTTGGATAAACAAAACTGAGTTTTATAATCAAACTGTAAAACCTATAAGCTCTTGCAACCAAATCAAGGACAAGCACTACTTAAAAGACATTTTAATTTAAAAGGTCTGATGAGTTTCTCATTGCTATACAAGTCGTGCTATTAACTTATATATTCTACCACCCCTCAAAAGCCCCAAGGTCACTCATTCGTGTAACCAGAAGTAGTTTTATACCCAAAAGCTACACACAAGTTATTGTGCATGTGCACTGCCGGGGATGCAGGTAACCTATCCCACAGGATGGAAACCATTCCCAAGGGACACAGCATGATCCCAGCTCCAGCACACCAGCCTGGCCATGCCCTCGGCCGTCAGCACCCTGGACAGAGCCGCCCTCACCACCGGCACTGCCGAGCTCCCACCCAGCTCTGTGCTCCACACGGGCACAGAGGCCCATGGACCGGGATGCCCACGGACCGGGATGCCCACGGACGGGGATGCCCACGGACGGGGATGCCAGGCTGTTTGCAAGAACTGCCAACTAGCCTGGACACTTGCCTTCTACCAGATTGCAGCTGAATTTCTCCTGGGCAAAAGAGACAAACACAAGCAACAACGGAAATCGCTGCTTGATTATCTTCCAAGTCTTTCAAAAGCCAGGGAGCTCGCACAAAGGTAGGATAAGCCACAGGGGAAGTGCAGTAGGATCAGTCACCAAGTGCTTCAGAGTCCTCTCTTTCCTCAGAGCACAACATGCTTTTGCATCCTCATTCCAATTCACAACACACAGGAAGATACTTTCACACCCGGCACTCCTATTCTGATTGTTTACTCTCCTAGTAAATCCGCACAAGTAGTAACCTCTGCCCTCAGCACGACAGAAACAGCTCAGGTTAGAGACTTACTTCTGGATTAGAGCTACGCTAGATCACGAACTTAATACTCACACACGGCTTTCGGAAGCTTATTAGGGTGCAGCAGATCTCACTGAGCTACCAGTGAAAGGGGTGTTCTGAAACATAGTGTGCAGCACCCATGACAACACGTGCACTTTTCTAAACTCCCAGTTTTAGACCAAAAGCAAAACCAAGTATGACTTGAAGTTTTGACTGTAAGAGAAAGGTTTGCAGAAGACTAGCTCGGGTGTGGTAGGGCCTCAGGGGCCCCCTCAGCAGCAACTGGCACTGGCAATGCTGCAGTGGAACAGCAAGTTAAAGATTTACTGCAACAAAATTATGGGGGGACAGGTTTGAACTCCTGAAACTCAAGAGAAGGAAAAATGACAAAAATCAAGAGTGAGAAGAAAAGATCTCCAATTTCATTTCTACATCCTGCCTTTCCCCCTTGCTTTTTTAACCTTTCAACAGCACATGCTGGTCTAAACAGAAAGCTGCCCTCTGGGTCACTGCTATCTAGAAGCATACAGCATGTTGTCAAAATGCAACAATTGTTTACACTGAATTAATACTAATTTTTTTTTAATTATTGTTATTATTCCTAAAGTTATCATCAGTGCAACTTAGTATCTGGTAAAAAACTGAAGCAAACACCTGAGGAATAGTTCAATTCTTCACTAAAAGCACATCTAATGTTTTCTTTTAACAGGGAATTTAAATGTTGACACTGTGTTTCATGGGATAAGAACCGTCCTTAACTAAGAAAATCAAGAGCTTTCTATGAGATACTGGTCTACCTTCTTCAAAAGTATGAGGACTTAGAGATCATAGCAATAGCAATCAACTTAAACAGAGACAGCTTCTGAGAGATACTGTTTAGTGGTAAGACAAATGAACCATGATGAATGCCCCTGCTTCTTCTTCTGACATACGGACACAAAGTTCGTGATACAGCTTTCAGATATGGAAACCAGATAACACTAGTCAATGTTTTTGGCTTCTGTGAACAAAGGAAGCTTTTTAACTGCTAATAAAATTCAACTAATCCTTTAAACAAACAAAATACAACCCCTCTTCAACAGATGTACTAGCAAGCAGTATGACAAAATACATTTTCTAGTAGAGCATTGAAAACTAGTAATTTGTGTTTTCCTCTGGTGTCCTTAAGAGCTCATAGGAAAGAATTGTAAAATCATACCAAGATTTAATTAAGAAACATGTTTTCCTTTGCCTCTAGCAGAGGCAATACCAAAGTCTTATTCAAATTACACATTACAGGATTAAGAAAGAGAAAAAATACCTGTCCACACTGGCTGGGAAAACCTTCCTACCAAACATACTACTTACATACAGACATATACTGCTGTCTTTAATGCATCTTAAACCACAGTGTGTCAACATCATTCCAGTCATCTGTCCATTCCCACATCAGAATACCCAGTTTTAATCATATCCCTGGAATAAATTTGAGATGCAGTCTATGAATCAACTGAAAGTTAACATAAACCACATCAATTAAGGAAGTATCACAACAAAGCAACCTTATGAATAGAAAATGTTTTTAACTCTTTAAATACATTACTGCAAAATATTAAACAAATACAGCTTTCAACAGCAAAACTGTAGACACTCTAAGACTGTTTTGTAAGCATTTATTTTCCACCTCCCCAAAATGCAACACATAAACCTTTGTAGATATTCTTTCATTACAAAAAGGAATGCAAGGCAACACGAAAAACAGTGATGACAATTTCTTCTGAAACATTTAACATCACATACCATTTTCTCTCTGCCCATGGCACTGTGTCACAAATGAAAAATACATCTTGAAGAGTTTAAAGGGGGTCTCTGAGTTTGGAGGTTAAGACAACTTCCAAGAAGAGACATTTCAGACGTTATTGAGTTTGTGCAAAAAAAGAGCTTTAACTTAGGTACTGAAAGAGCATGAATGCTGAAATAAGTCTAAACACTGAGATATGCACCTGGAACAAAACTGAAGCATGACACCACAGTTTGGGAAGCTGATAAGAAGTGTCAGTCACCTTACACAGACGAATTACTGGATTATATATAAATGACTCTGCAGGTGCACACTTCTCATTGCTCATTAACTAAGTCTGTCACTGAAGTGTTGAGATGAAAGCCTGAAAGCAAAATGGTTGTGGCAATTGCTGCAGGGGAAAGTGCGGGAGAGAAGGAAAAAAACCCAACAAAATTCTCTGAAACTATAAACTTGCCATGAAATGACAGACCCTACAGAGAGGATATCTAAAAAAAAATATCTGCTTGTTATGGACTATGAGCTCAACATTATCATATTCAAACACACCATTAAGCAATCAGAACTAAAATAGCATCAGTGATTTAAAAAAAAAAAATCTTTATTCAAAAAAAAGCTGTTCAGATGGATTCCGCCTGTTTAATAATATGAACTCAAGTGTCACTGAAAGATACATTGCTCTATTGTTCTACTGTTCACAACAATTCAAATCCACAAGGAAGGAATCTCATTTTGCCGTATTATTTCCTACTGATGACAAAGTGGAAAAGATTTTGTAAAGTTCATGTGGCCTCTGGCATAACTTAAATCCTGTTCTAAGACAGGAGCACTGCAGAGTGCTGTCCCTGAGCTGCAGGACACGTTGCTCAGCATAAACACGTGTTTGCAGTCACATGTGGCCAAAAGCTATAGAATGACGCCACAATCGCAGCAATTCCACTACGGCAGAAACTCCCTCTATTTTAACAATTATGACGGCAAGCTATAACTTTACTAGCTAGCTTTCAGTCATGACTCACATCACAGCAATAGTCAAAGTCTGAAAAATTATTTATAATGTTTGTCATTAGCTTTTGGAGCTGGCAGCCACAGAGGAGACACTGAAGCAGTCTCCGCAGCAGGTTATGAAACATTTGTTTCCTTCTGAGGTTAAGGAGACCACAGTGGAGGAGTAATAGTGATACTAAAAATTTGGTTACAGTTATCACACACATCTGCCTCACACTGGAAATCACTACGACTGAGAGCTTTTATAGTCCCTGCAGACAGTTTGCACAGCCCTCCATGCAGCAGTGCCACAGCAATCCCAAAATGACCAGGGAGTTGCACCAAGGGCAGCATCAGCAGCCTGAAGGGAGTCAGTCATTCACAGCAGCTTGAAGAATACCATGAACTTTCATATCCACGGTTTGGCTTTTAGTAGGGGAATGCAGAAAAAAACACGACTTTCTCCTCTTCTGCTCGGACATTCCAGAATCAAAGCCTTCATGAAAGTTTTTAAAGGGCATTTTTCTTTTTAAATACAAATACAATGCTATATACAGTTATGATAAGGGGGAGAGGGGGTGTGAATTCCAGTGGATGAGGGACGCTGCAGTAAACACTAAGAAAAGGACTTACTGAGCAAAAATATAAGGTGGCAGGGGATAAGAATAAAGTCAGAGAATGCAAATGAGCAAAGTCCATGCTGTAGCAGTCAACCTACATCAGCATCAAGGATATCCACTGCATGCTCAACACACAGTCCAGCTCTAGCTTTGCACCTCAGTGTCAGGACTCAAAGCTGTCACACCCCTGCCTTGGAGTGACTCTATCATGTGTATCCCCTATCATGCTCTATGCCCAAAAAGTAATATTGTGCCTTTTCTGTGCCTTTAAACTGAGCTTGGAAAAAAACCAAAACCAGATGAACTTTCCAAAGCAGCTTCTCAAGGACACAGAGATTACACACTCCTCAGTTTTTTGTCTGACTGTGGAAAGGCATGAAGGGAGCACCCTGCTTGCTTTTTCTTCAGCCAGCTGGTTTTTTTTCCCTCTTGGCATGAGACGGAGAGCTGAATTTTGTTTCCTGGGACTTTGATTTTTTTTTTCCCTTCTTCTCTTCTGAACTGTTTCAACAACATCAGAACACATCAGGAGAATTTTCTCCCTGAGGCCCGGGGGTGGGCCCACGCCCTCACTGACCAGCTCTGAGGAGGAGAGAGACCACACCTACAGCAGGACTCTGAAATCTTCCCAGGTTTCTCTCTATAGCAGGGGTTTTAATTCATTATTTAGCATCATTATCCTTTTCCTGTGTGTTTGTTAAAATAAATAGTTTTTATCTCTTTCACTTTCCTTCGAGTAAAAATTTCTTTTTTTTCCCAAACCCTGTGGGGGGGAAGGGTGGTTGCAACCTGGTTTTCTCTCAGGGGCTATATTACTAGATTTTGGCCAAACCGGCACACCCCCCAGGGCAGCCCAGCAGAGCCATGGTCCTCTGCACTCACTACAGAACATCATTTCAGTTGTGCAACAAACTATCATGTCTTCAAAAGTTTTTAATTTTTTTTAAAATACATCAGTATTTTAAATAAATTAACATCTAAAAGTTTACTTCAGTGCATAGTTTAGAATACCAGCCTGACATGGATAATAGCACACAAGTAAAAAAAAAAAAGGAAATCACCACTGCTAGAAATCATAATGAATAAACATTATGTGATTTCAAGTGCTATAATGAATATCACCTCTTAAACCATCAAAGTGACCCTTGCTATTGTAGCTAGTGGGCAGCATATCAAAATACATAATTGAGACATTCCTAAAGCAAGCAGTAAATGCCATGCTTTCCGAAGTAGTTACCGAACTGTGGTGGTGCAAAGAGGACACTAAAGAGACTCAAAGAGAAAACACGAATATTACTTCTTGAAAGCAAACAAGAAAGTTAGAAAAATGTGAAGAAGATGATGAACTAACACCCGCCTTGAGCTGGAAGAAACAATGTCAACAGGTTACTTCACAACTGTAGCAAAGACTGCCCAGACCATGCCTGTAAGGGGGCTGCAGGCGCTCCAGTGGAACTGGCTTTTATGTGGCTGTAACAGCTCACAAGAAAACTTGTGGGCTCCAGCAGCTTGCTTCTCCAGAAGTCTAGAAACCATTGCTCTGAAAGCCAGATGAACAGGCAATACTCCCAGGAGGCAGGGTTTAAAAAGAACAATCAAAAACCAACCAAACAACAAATCAAACAACAAGACCAAAAAATAAAACCAAACCAACCACACACACCAAAATTAGCCAAACAAGCTCCCAACTCCATGACCTGAATGGAATTCATTTACAGTAGTCAATCTTTGAACTACTAGAAGTGTTCAAAGCAAAAATTTCCCCTCACTTGCTCTGGAAGAACTCAGCTTTTCCAAAGTAAGAGAAACTATTTGGCCTCTAATCCCTACCTGCAGTTAGAATACAAACACCACTTATTGCACAAAGGGACTCAAGAGAAAAGGAATTAATTGAAAAGCATTCTACGCAGTTTCATTTTTCCAAGACAGTCCTAGGTTGCTACAATGAAAAATCTAAAGAGGAATCAAGCAATTTCTGTACTGTGGCTGCCTTTCAAAAGGCATCCAAAAATAAAGCAATTACCTAAAACATTTCAAAGGTATGAAACAGTAAAAGAGACTGAGATTAATTTGGCCAGTAGAATGGGAGGAGGGGAAAGGGAAGTACATAAAGCCCCACGATCCTATGGATCAAGATTTAGATATCTGCTGTCACGGATGTTTCCATGACTTGTAAATATTATGTCATTTGTCTTAGCAGTTAAAAGTTAATTCTCCCATAAACAAAATTGGGGATCATTTGCTTTGGTTTCTTTCATTATTTTTCTTTCTTCATAGTTCATTACTTGATCCAGTGCCAAAAGGTATCTAGAAATGTATGTACCTTAACAAGAAAGTTATGACAGACAATGATTAAGTCTTAAGGGGAAAAAGCTTCTAGAGAAGTATCAGAAGGCAAGAGCCAAGCTTACAGACTAAGGGAGAAAGGTATTAGGGGCACAGGAAGCGAGCAGACTTCCAGCTAGGGAAACAAGGTTTAAATATCTTCAATGCTTTCAAAATTTGCCTTAGTACATTTAGAAAGAAAGGAGAAAAGACATTTATTTACTAAAGAGCAAGTAGCCAACGTTAAATCTTAGAAACAAAAAAACAAACAAAAAATCCCCCGAAACAGTATTACACGGAAGTCTCTTGCTTTCTAATCGTCATCTGAAACAAGTAATTATTGCATTATTGACTGGGAATTGCAAATCTCCCACATAAGGAGATGATGTTACACAAGACAGCAAATGAAGAACTGGGATGGGACAGCTTCCTGAAAGCAGACTCATCTCTGCCATGCCTCCAGAATACGGAGCAATGACTAGACAGACAGTAACAACACTGCAGCCACCACTTATTATACTGATCAATCATTATATTGCTGCTGCCTTGCATTCCCATCACAGGGTCTGCACGGCCAAAGACGACATTTTGACAAAGCACAGGATGGCCAGACTGGTTTCTAACTGTGCCAATGTAATTAATGAAGGGGAACAAAATTGTATTAATAGATTACATTATTATTCTATTCTTAGAAAAAATAAAGCAGTTACACTCTAAGAAGCCCCTGAACACTTAACAATACGAACAATACCAGTCTGTAAGGTAAATAGTATCAGAAGCTTCATCCCACTGATACAGTTATCCTAATGGGAAAATAAATGGGAGGTACAATGTAACTTTGTGGATAGAAAAATAGCTGAGAACAAATAGCCTACGCAGAACCTGCTCTATAACTAAGCAGTTTGCTGCAGCAACTCACTTATCTGCTGATCTTCAAAGACAGCAGCAGTCTGACTGCACTTGACAAAACAAAAGTCTTAAAATGTTTTTAAAATATAATTAACTTCCTACTGACATGTAAAAAGCATTTAGGGTATTATCAATACAACTACTCAGTGGACTTTAGGCTGCCATTGAAGAAGTCACCCCAAATATTTGCTAAAACCAACAGTGACTAAATTATCTACTTTCAGCAGTTTAACCCTTTACTTTATGAATAATTCAATGTCAGATGAAAGACTGTGTGAACCAGAGTTCAGTTTGGACACTAACAACATACCTGTAATTATCCAACAAATTTACAACTTATGCTCTTGGTGAAGGAGTGTGTACAGGCAGCCTTCACATTTCAAGAGATCTTTCAAATGCTTTTTAAGCCCCAGGTGTTTAATAATTGGGGTAGACAGCAGCACTGGCATGAGTTTTTCTTCAGTACAGTGAAATTATTTATCAGAAGATACCAACCTGCCTGTTTCACTGTCCTGGCTTTTTGCATTACACAGTGTCACAACCTCTCAGCAGTCATCACGACAAGAGAAGGTCTGCTGAAAAATCTTTCACAGTTCCTTCTCTTAGTCTGAAGAGCTTTTTTAGCTTGTGCTATGCTTTTAGAAAACTATCAGACCAGGAAGAAAGGCAGGAAGACCGCTTCTGGCTACCCCGTAATACTCAAAAAACAGTAACTAGAACAGTTGACAGGATAAATTATTTTCTTCCATGACCAGAAAAGGCTGCAACATCAGAAGTGTCATGACCTATTATGGCAGCAGCTCCTGGATTTGCACTACCTTCTCCTTGCTGTATCCAGAGCAGCAAGGCTACAGAAGCAACTACCCCAACTCGTCATGTCTTGTCTCTGCACATTCCAGAGATGGCAGTGTGATTACATCTCTGCTGGGATCCAGCACTCGATCCCAACCTACCGAACACACCCTAAACAATGTGTTTTTCCAGTATCACACCTCTCTCTATGTTTTACTGTTCTACTGAGTAATGGCCTTCTCTACTGCAACAACAAAGGCTACCATCCGTGGCATCACCAGAGAGGTTGCAAAACCACTCACAGAAAAAATGAAGTTCTGACAGAGGGAAGAAAAGGATGCACCCTCAGCTGGAGCCAGGACAGTCCAGAGGCCACAGCATTTATGTTTGTGTGATACTATACTCAGCATGCTATAGTGCTGTGGACATGTTCTTGGTGTGTTTAAGACAGACAACTAAAAAGCAATTTAAATGAGTATATTTGGATAATAATACGAGCACATTATGGAATTAGTGATTGTGCTCCCATTAGCACCTCCCTCTTTCCTTGTGGAAGTCTAGAAAAGCACACACTTCCACCACCAGGAGCAGCACGATTTTTATTACTCGGATACATAAATTTCTCAGAACTTGCTTCTGTATCATTTTGGATGAGTACAATCCACAGTCTCAGAAAGTCTTGGGATACATCTATTTAATTAACTACAATAACTGAACACTCACAATATGCTTAAGCAGCAAAAAGGTTTTGCACATTTACCAGTAGCATAAAACATTGCCTTACATGGGTATGATCACACATACCACTTGCCCAAACTAGCTCTGAAGGTACACTGCTTCTGCGCAGTTACTTTGCTACAGAGTCAAAATATTATTCATCACTATTTCAGATTCTGCAATTCTGTTTTGAGACCAGATTCATCTTTACAGCAAATGCTAATTGCACTGCTCACTCCTGAACTCAGCCTTGAAGCACGCTGAGTTTTGCTCATACTAGCAGTAGCACAGAAAGGTAGCTTGAATGTTTTCCTAATAGTGACGTGACTTTTAAACTGTTGCAACACTGTTGATCTGTCCATGTTGGAGTTTAAAAGCAAAAGTAATTTCCAGGTAGAGAACAACACTGGATAATAATATGGATTTGCACTGGAATTAATTTTATAGGCACTAGGAGGAAAAAATACAAACCACCTACTTTAGCCCCATCCTTTAATTTACCTTTCAACAGAAAAGATCATTCCAAACCACAGAAACTGTGCAATGTGCCCAGAAACCTCACATTTAGAGATCTAACACCTCCAGCATTTCTTCCTGTTATTTTCAGTAATGCTTTTAAAGGTCTTCCTTTACTATTGGAGATTTGCTAACACTGATCTTCTTTTCCCTCTTCTTCTTAGGCTCCCTGCTGTGCAGAGAAATGGACAGATATGTAAAGCAGGTTCACAGGAGTTTGACTCACTGGTTACAGGTAGATACTAGTTCTGAGACCAGGCTTTGGTGAGAAGAGAGAAAGCCAAATAAATCAGATTCAGGAAAATAACATTAAAAATTATATACAACTGTGAAAAAGCAGGAAAGCACAGTTAATTGTATTTCCTTCTGACCTAACACAAACAAGCTTAAATGCAGGCTTCTCTGCTGCATAGTAAAAGAGTTGAAACCAAATATGCTCACAAGAAAGTACTCCTTTGAGGGTAACTATGGAACATGTTTCAAAGGTGGCTGTTGTAGCAAAGCAGCCTGAAATCACAGGCCAAAGTATCTTCAAACTGGTAGTCCTATGGCAAATCTAGAAAAATGCAAGAACTGTGTCCCTGAGGACACAAAGAGTGGTGATCTCTGCCATGCCACTGGATGCATACACTGCCCAGTCGGGATGCACAACTGGAAGATCTCAGCAGCACAGTATCTGACTATATTTTTCTTGAGGTGGTGGCTTCTGCAACCAAGAACCACTACAGACTCTAATAAGCAGAGTGCACCGAGTACTAGAGCAATCTGAAGTGTAATGTGGAAGCAGAAAGATATTGTTTATACAGAAGAACTGTAAACCAAGCCTGTTGTGTGTGCTGGTTTGGCTTCTCCATGACTAGAGGGGGATACGGGATTTCCTTCTACTTATAATACACAATGAACTTTATATTAAATTATCAGAATGCAAGTTTAAAGAAACAAAATCTGCTCTCCAGACTTTTAGCACATATTTCCTCAGTTATCCAGGACCCTTCCTAGTCTATTCTGTCAATACCACTAAACAGCCATTTGATACCTTGCACCATCTTTATTTTCCTTGCTGTAACTTCTTTACTTCTCCTGTATTTCTTCTATATCTCCTTTTCAAGATGGAGGAGAAAAGCAAGGCTGTTAACCAGGCTGCACTCAGTGTTTGAAATGCGGCAGCACAGTGAACTTACACAAAGCATTTATTATTTCCAGTTCACTTCCAAAGGCGATGCAGTGAGCGGAAGAAGATTCTATGAGGGGTGGTGAAAAGGTACTAAGGCGATGTGGCCAGGCTCAGACACCCTCGGGGTGTGCACAGCAGGGAAGGGAACTCGCTGTCCCTCCCCTGCACTCACGCACTCACGTTTAGCATCAGCATCTGCCACTGACAGACCTCAACACATCAGGTTAAACAATTTTTGCTCAACCCAGGGTGGCTAATCTTATGCAAATATTCAGGGTTTCCATAAGGAACTTTTTAACATTCATACTGGAAAACCTGTTACCAGCCTAAAGTTTAAAAAAAACCCAAACCCAAAATTCCTGACTGAGAACACAGTTTTGCAGAATCTGTAAAACTTTAGAAAAAAAAAAAAACGCCTATTGCCAAAGTGTTTGGCATTTTTCATTCAAAATAAGAGCAGGCCCAAGTCATGCTTCTCTTCCACTTCAGGAAAAAACATTGCCAGTCGTGGAGAAGCATCCAGGTGGTGTGGGGCTGGGAGCAGGATCAGCCCTACAGCCCCAGGTGACAGTTTCCTCCTGATTTGAGCAGGGAACTGCTCTGAGCAGCCTCTGCTTCGAGGAAGCACCGCGGCAGTGAAGTGCAGAGCTGAACCAATTAGCGTGGGGTGTCCGGTGCTGATAAATCCTAACCTCACGTCAGGGTCGCTTTTACAAGTGTAGATTAATCATGGGGAAAACGACAACAACAATTAAACCATTCAAGGCCTGAGGTTTGGGGTTGTTTTTTTAAGTCCTTTATGTGAACTGATCCACATGCACACGTGCACGGCCTGGTAACACAGGAACATTTACTGCTTCCTGCCAGCCATACAGGGAGCACTGCTGACAAAATCATTATTTTATACTGAAATTCAGTTATGACTGTGTTTAGTAACAGATACATTTCAAGCATAATAGTAAACTATGATTTTGAGAGGTTCCTACTACAAAAAAAAATCTACACTTTGGGTTAATTTTAACATTTGTTTTCGATGTAATTAACAAGATACAATTACGCTCCCATCTAAAATTAACAACTGCAAAACTAGCAAAACAAAAAATGCTTTTTTTCAAATGAGATGATATGGAAAAGAAGCTGCTTTCTTGTTCTCTAAGACACAGATTTCAGAGTTCTATTCTCCACTAGTTTCCCAAATTCCTGAAAGACATGGTTCCCAGGAGCTTTTCAGGTTGTTCCCTAATAAGCTCAATGTTCCTTAATAAGCTTCATCTGTTAGCACTGTGCCATGTTCTACAAAAGCTTCAGCCCAAAGAGGACAAGCAGGGAATGACTGTGCATGGAAGGGGTGCCCAGCTGGGACGGGAGATTTGGTGATGTCCCTGCCTTGAACAGGCAAAAGGCTCAGGGCTGGTGTCCCAGGGAGCACAGGCTGGGGGGTGCTTTACCCCATCCTGCTCCCATCTGGAAATCCCCTTCCCTGAGTCAGTGTCCCCATTTTGACTGGAGTCACCATGAAGATTTTGGGGTCTAGAAACCCCAGCCATTAAATTTCTGGCCAGCCTTAATCTACTGAATCATCTGCCAGGTGGCTGTTTTCTTCTACTTTGTAGCATGAAAACTAGCAATCATTAAAATAATTTTAAAAGCCTTAACAGAGCACTGAACCAAGAGTTTTCCTCAGTCTCTACAACAGAACCATTAAATCCCACAGCAGTTTACGCTTTCTTCAGCATTCATTTTAACTAAGATTTTACCTTTATTTTCCCTTTCCATTCTCAGACCAACCTTTCTTCCCTCAAGTGTTAATGCAAGAAAATAATTATTTAGGCTCTAAGAAAGAGCTGATTATTGTTGTAAAATGTTCTGAAGATCAGCTTCATTTTACTGCTTTGAAGATAAAAGTTACTGTACCAAAAACATCCAAATGTTAGCAGACACAAAAATTAGCACTAAACAGTGTTAATTATTTAATACTGTCTACATGGAGAACAACTTTCTTCAAACAAGTAACACAGCTGAAAAACTGTTTTGTATGGACTCTCCAGTGTCAGTCTCCACTATTTACCACTGAATTCTTAAATGAATGTGGAACGGGAACTTTATAATCCTCAGTTAAGCACTCCACTGACAATTTTATCACTTTTTCTTTGTCAGGTATTTTAAGTCACATTCTTTTCTTACTGAAAACAAAAGAAAACTTTTAAGTGACTAAAAAAGCTTTTCCTGTTTTACTGTTCAGTGTTAAATAGCCAACCAGCTGTTCTGGTGCCAAACAGGCTGCCATGGGACCACGGAACCTGCTTCCCCAGGCCTATTAGTTAAGCAATCACTATCAGAAATGAAGTTATACTTTGTATTCTAGAGAAAACAGTATACAGACCCAGCCATACACAGATTTTGAGGCTAACTTGCTTTTCCAAATCCTAACACAAACACACTGAAATCCATGAGGCAAGGAAACTGCTGTGTACTCCTGCACAGGCACATCAGTTGTGAACAGCCAAATTCAGATCTCCAAACTCAACTAACGTGTAATGCAAACAACAATAAAAAAGAACCTACTAATAAACACTGAAATACCTCTAAACAAGCAATCTTTTAGAACTATTCTTTATCACAGACAGAGCTGCTTGAACCCTGTGCCTCATACAGTAACATCTGCAGCTGCAAACTTCAAAACTACATGGTTTACACAAACAACTATTTTAGAAACAGAAATTTGAGAGATGCGTTTAAGAAAGAAGACCTCACACCTATGTAAATTCATTTTCACTTCATTTTACAGAGCAACTAAATGGCAGAGGTGGAAGGATAATGATGTTTCTGATGGAGTTTACTGTATATGGTGGGGCTCTTGGATATTTCAGTGCTCTCGGTCATGTCCTGATGTGTCACCATCCCAAAAAATCACCCAAATTACGTTTCCCCTGTAAAGGGAGACAAAACAAGTTGGTCAAAATTCTTCTTTTTCTTTGGAAAACCAAGTTACTTCACATGTGGCAGCATCTATAATTAGCACATTTTTCATCAAAAATACATTCTGAAGAGGAAACTGTACTTCACTGCTCACATGTTCGTTGCATATCTACTTTCTTACTACATATTACATTTATTTGTTGTTTCGTGAGCCAAATCCTCAGATAGTATTTCAATACCTTTCTGGTCAACTATTCTTAGAACAGAAAGGCAACAAAAAAGACTTGAAAACGCATTTTAGGAGAGCTGACTACGTGTCACTCAGTGAATTACATCTTTTTTATGCTTTGCAGAACACCCTAATTCCAGAAATACACTCTCAATCTCAAGGCTCTATTCTTTAGGCAAATCTTCCCAACTACTTCTATTTTCGCTCCACTGCTAGTGCCACTCATCCGAAACAAATTTTGAGGACTTCCAAAATTAATTACTGCCTTCCTGCTTTGCCTCTGGCTAGAAGCTGGTATAAATGCCACCATCAAATTAAGCTGTATCTCAAATTCCTTATTCTATTGATGATGAATGATTCTTCCTTTGTCCTAAGAAAACCCAAAGTCTCTTTAGTTTACTCCACACCCTGTATTTTTCTCTCTAAAATGCAGCATTTGTGGTCTGTGTCATCATCAGCCACTACAACCTCACACACAGCTGGGACGGAAACCCTCACTACTTGCACTTCTTTTGCTCCAGTTAGTCCATTCACATTTCCTGCTACAACTTTTACCCCACAAATGCTCTCACTGTTTGGAGTACACCCCTGGAGCATACAAGAGCAGATTTTTTGACACTACTGGATCCTCACCCCATTTCCTCTCTTTTTCCTGGACTACTTTTCCATGACTCTAAAACTGCTAACAGTTTTCCTTGAAGGGGTGCAAGCATGGGATAGTGCATAGCAGTGGATTACAGGGGAGAAGAGAAAAATAAATCCAAACACAGAGGTACACCACAAACAGTTTAGTATATAATTCCTGGCACTTCCTTAGCTTCGGACCTTTCTCGCCAAAAAAATTCAATTAAGAAGCCATAAAGATGTTTTTTCTTTCAGAAGCAGAGAGGACATGATCTTGCTGAAGAAACAGAAGCACATACAAAAAACTATCTGCAATTAATGTGCATTATTTACAGGGTTTTCATTCAAAAGTCACTAATTTTTTAATTCATTAAACTAACCGAACTGAAGCAGAGAGTTCCGATTTAAATGCCATTACAGTCCAAAACCTGAAACAAGCTCCAGATGTTACCGGTCAAAGTCAGAATTAGACCAGGATTTAAGAATTACTAGAGACAGTAATAATTTAACTGCAACTGTTATCCCTTCCGGAAGGGGAAACTTTTTTTCTGAAAGAAAGGAAGAGACACACTGTGCCTTTGCAATAAAGAATAAGAAGAGATATAAAAGACAATTTTAAAAAAGAGTAGATAAAATAGACAGGGACTGAAAAGAGAATGGTTACTTTAGCAGTTATTTTGCTGGAGGATATCAGGGAGAAGAAGCTGCTCTCAGCGACAGAGCTCTCAGAACAGCAAAAGAACCAAACCGACTTTGAAAGAATATTCAGTTATTTTACCTACAGAAACCAGGTGGCTACAAGCAGCGATGCTGTGTTTATCCAGGTGGTAACACAACACTGGCATACTTCGAACAGCTAAGCGACACGAGAGGAAATTTATCTGTGCACATGTAACAGGAGAGCCTTTATCTGTTAAAGTTTGTTCACAAACCCCATCACATTGTCTAGATTTTTACCTAGTAGATGTACCTTTTTTCCCCATTACATCCTTTGACCATAAAAACGTTAAAATAAACATACACGGTTTGATTTGCTCTAATTCGTATGTCCAAACTCAAGTATTTTACTGTCCCTGTGGATGTTTTATTATTGATGCATTTTCAGCACACTTTAAGATCAAAGAAACCCCACAAGACCAAAAAGAGAGAAACACAGACAAGGTGACAGAGTGAGTACATCTCTGTCTCACTTCAACTTGGAAAATCTGAGTAAACAAGATATTTCACTAAACATCCAGATCATAATCTGTGGGATGTTAGAGCTCTCTGGGATTTTATCAGAAAACTTCTGTCAAGCTGTAGGATCTCCCCATACTGCCCTTCTCAAGGCAGGGCCCTGGGATTTAAGCCACCTGCAGCTGTACAGCAGGAGAGAGGCAATGCACCCCAAGGACCAGGCTGCACACACAGGAAAAATGCCACATCCACTACCGCTGGGTTACACAACGCAAGAACACTGTAAATGTCACCCTCTCTTCTTTGAAAATTAAAATATGTACTTCAAAGTGCTGACACAAAATAAATGACCCCAGAACAAAGAGAGACACCTTTCAATTAACTTACAGGCACCTGGTTTTAGCTTTTGCTATAGCTTGTGCCATCATACCTGCCTAATACATGCAGTGTTCACCGCCAAATTTGGCCAATATGGTTGGGGGGGAAGGGTATTTACATTATTTTCTGCAAATCCTATTAGCAACCAACTCCAGGAATCTCTCAAGCAAGCAGAAAGGCTACAAATGTAAGGATTTCAATACCAATAGTGCTTATTCCCTGCCTGAATATAATCCAGCACCCTTGAAGTCTGAGCATACTCCAAATCCCTGCAAGCTTCCTTCTCAGGCACAATTCTGAACTCACCCTGCTGAGCTGTACAGGGAACATCCACCTGAATGCTGAGCTCCAGTTACTGGGGAAAGAGGAAGATTATTCCACATCTACCAATAAATGCACTCCCCATGCATTTGCACACACGCACACAAAATCAAGACACCGGTCCCAAGCAGTCCAGCAGAATCCCGGCATCCCTCTGCAGCTGAGGTTAAGAACCAGCATGGAGTGACAAACTCCTGCTACACAACAGTACTGCCTGCACTGCATTAACTGCGTGTTACAACTACTGTTCTAGGGACAAATATGACATTTTTGTAGAGAAAAAAGCCTGCTGGACATGCAGAGTTTCATGTGATTTTTATTATCAGTTTTAACAAGTATGCAATCAGATTGGCTCAACTACATACAGCTCTCACACTTTCTGTTCTGTAAGCGAGGACTAAATCAGAAACAGTAGTATTGGTATTATCTATAGAATTTAGTATGATTCTAGTATTACTGACACTGTTATTGTAATACTCAATTTATAGAAATACTTTATCTGAGATGAAAGCGATGACCCTGTTTTATTTGTTATACTTGGCCTGGCCAGATCTTGAACAGGATCAGCAATCCAAGTACCAGCAACACAGTTTCCCAACGTCCAACAATGAGAATCTACGCTTACACAGGTCCATAACCTTCACAATGCTTTATCTTCAGGAAGAAACAGAAAGAAAACCAGTGGACAAAAAGGATGAGTTCTAAGGCATTAAGGGTTTTCAGTTTCTGAGTTTTGTTCAGAAATACAGAGAGGATGAGTGAAAAGCTCGGCAGGTACACGATGTACGCAGATGGCAGGTACACAATGTACACACAAGAGCTGTCCCTGCCACTTGCTGGTTCCTGCTACCTCACTGGTGCTCTATAAACTTGTTAAATGGTAACATGCACTTCAGTATAGCTCGAACAACTTAACTCCAATCCTTGTATTTGGTTATTGTTGCTTGAGAAAACACATCTCAAAGAGCTGGTAGAGCTCTGTGGAGAGGAACAGGTATTTCTCACCACTACAAGTGGCATATCTACAGCAATTTCTATTTTCTCCCAAATCTTACAACACAGAAAGTGATTAAACAATCTGGGTAGGCCATAAATCAAATTATTCAGGTATATTCAGGTGCTGAGCTACTATTAAAATAGCATCTTAAAATAGATTTTGCTGCTGCTGAAGATCACAGAGCAGTCCAAATTTCTCTGCAGATCAAGGAGGCAGCTGCATACATTCAACCACTACAGGACTTACACATCTTGGTGAATGAATTAACATGTGAAGGAAAAACAATAGAGTGAGGAAAGCATTCTAGCTCCCAGAAAACTCAAGCCCACTCAACACAGCCAAGTATACAGTTATCTTTTGAATATAAGCTGAACTTCTGAAATGAACATACACCACTAAAAATTCCATGTTATCCAAGTGCTGGCACCACTCCCTGCCTGGCAGTTAACACACCATCTTCTTTCTCAGCAGCAGCAGGAAAAAGGAGCAGGTATCCCTCCAGCCTCTCCTCTGCTCAGGTCCAAGGAGCACCAAGACAAGGCTGCGACCAAGTACAAGGCATCTTCCCAGCTGCCCACTTCTCCAGGCACCCTTCTGAACTGGACCAGTAGGTAGGGCACAGTTTTTCTTTTGGAAGCAGTTACATATTTTCAAAGCTTCTCCTCCCAAGGCAGCCTTTCCTCTCTCTACCTTTGGTGCACCCTCACCTGGGAAATACAGGGGGATAGAGCAGGGTCCTGCCATCCCAACAGGTCACCCAGCTGGGAGATGGCTCCCATGGAAGGAGTGGTGTCAGGAACAGGACAGGGGCCACATTAACTGGCTATGGGGTGCAGCACATCCCCACCGGAGAAGCAAGTTACCAAATGAATAACCTCTCCCCAAATTTCTGAGCACGATGTAGAAATCAAAATTGCACACTACCAGCAGCAGGTTTACAACACTGAGAGTTTAACTAGCTTCTCACAGAACGCAACGGTCCATATTTAGGGTGGAAATTAACCACAATTGCTCAACAACTCCACTTACTTTAAAAATTTTCTTACTCCAGAAAACACAAATATCTATTTACAAAGCTGTGTGCTGCCAAAATTTTAAATACTTCTATTGTACACCCATCCTTTGATTTAATAAAGCATGCATCTGAGGTGGTTAATGTGCATTTCAAGGTATATTAAAAACGAGAGATCAAAAATTAGCATTAGCGCAGTTAATCTCTGCCAATATTTTGCTCCAGCTACACTAACTAGACCCTGTCTAGCATTAAGCTCATCAGTACTAAGCAAGTTTTACCTTCATAGGTCTAACCTGTGAATGTGATGGTAATTGCAATAGGCATACTTTAAGCTGAATTCAAAATGACAAAAATTTCATGCATCTTCTTCTGCAAACTTTCCAGATCAGGAAGCAGGTTAACTCTGAAATGCCCTGCTTTCAACACATCTGCTAAAAACCTGTTTGATCCAACCATATTCCAGAAATCAGTGTCTTCCGTTTAAGTGAGTACCATTACACTGGCCAGACACCTCAGCTGATCAAACAGCTGCAGTCAACACCAACTCCAAGTCTGAATGCAACCTGGAAATTTTTATCCCACAAGAAAAGACAATTTGGACAGGAGACTAAAACTCCCACAAATACATTTAGATCATAATTTAATTTAAATTATTATTTAAATGTATAATTTCTATTATTATTTAAATTTATAATTTAAATTAGGTAACTGTTTGACTTTTTAATATGTACTTAAATCAGAAAATACCCACTTTATCAAGGCAAAAAAACTGAAGACCCTTCAGATGTATCGCCAAGTTGGAAAATGCAAGAAACCGTATGTAGTGGTTTTGTTCGCATTTTTACTTTCTGCGAGATAAGAATTAGGAGGAATGCAAAGCAGGCTCCAAACTTCAAAGAATATAAAGAAGTTTATTAACAGAACTAAAAGAAAAAGGAATAATAAGGGTCAGAATAAACCTTCAGAACACTTCTCTTCCCCCCATCCTCCTCCCTCCTCCCACTTACAACATAAAGACACAAACTTGGGATTATTTCAGTCAGTTTACCACCTCTATAATAGTCTTTCATGAGTTCATTTAGGGAGAGGAGTCTCTTTTGCCCACGCTATGGGGCTGCTCCACAAGAAACAGTCTTCTTGTGGCTTCCAGTGTCACAGCTCAACAGCCGCCTGGGGTGGTTTTCTGCTGGCATGTGAAAGTCCCTTCCCTCAACTTACAGCTTTCCCCACAACCGTTTTCGAGGGTTCAATCTTAGCTAATGGGGTACTATTTTAAGGATGAGCTGTTCAAGAGCAA
Source organism: Rhagologus leucostigma (assembly GCA_013397725.1). Lineage (NCBI taxonomy): Eukaryota > Metazoa > Chordata > Aves > Passeriformes > Rhagologus > Rhagologus leucostigma. The sequence continues at coordinate 70,569 of VZTD01003936.1, forward strand.
AGGTTCTCTTCATCTGTCTCTGGGATCATCTTCATCTCTAGGAACAGAGGTTTTCTTCTCTGGGAGCAAGGGTCTCCACTTCATCATTATCTCTCTCTGATCAGGTTTCTCATTGGATCACAGCTACTTCAACATTTCTTTATTTCAGCACAGGCACCTTTGCTCGTGGCAGTTTGAACGCTCCACCCCCCATGCTTATCACGAAATTACAAGGGGTTCTCCGATGTATCATAGTCCATCACCATAGCTTTACAAAAGAATTTCAGCTTTTAGATTAGGTTTGAAGCATCTCCTCTATCTCCTCTCTCTGGGCTTCAGCTCTTTCTTCTTCACTGGCTTTGGTGGCAACTATCATGGTGTCTTTTCATGTGCCTTTGCCCTTCCCTTTCCTCTGACCTGGGAGAGGATTGGTGTCTGCAGGTTTCATTTCTTTTGGGAAACTTACAGCGCTGAAAGTGTTGATCTTACCTGGGCCTTGCAGCTGGAACTTATCATTTGCTGGTGGTCACATGATCTCTGCCAAACAGCAGTCGGACTGGAGCGGGTGGGGGGGGGCCATCCCAGCCCGCACGGAGCCACGGGGCTGCTCTAATGGAGTAGGAATGGCTGAGATGTTTAACTGAGAGGCCAGGATCTTGCCAAGCCATGCTGGGGGGAGCCAGCCCGCACGGAGCCACAGGCTATGGCCCGGCCCCTGCCAGGCTGAGTGGCCAGGGCCAGCCCGGCCCACCAGGCCGAGCCGGCACCCCAGATACCTGTCCAAGGGCCAGCAGCAAGAGAGAGATTCCCGGGCTTGTTCGTATTTAAATGCGTTTTTTACAGAGGCGTGTCCAGCTTCTTAAGTGGCTTAATAGAGTTGTCAATATTCAAATTAGCCAATTGATTAGTTCTATCAGGTCTGGAGGAAGTTACAACAGCCCCTTGCAAAAAACATCACTTCCGTGGCTGGTGGAATTTTTTTTCTTAACTAAAACTCGAAGCTGTGCTAACCCATGACACTATATTAAGCTACAAGGAATACCCTCGTGGGAAGGAAAAAAAAAAGCAGTAACAGAAGTGAAGACATTCAGAAGCAGACCTGTAATGGGAACAGTTTCATCCCCAGACGTGGTTTGCATCTGAACAACATTCAATTTTTATAATGGTAAAACCATGTGTCTGCACTAAGAGCTCTGTAAACTTGGATTTTATACCTTTGGAACTTTGCTATGGCCCTGCAATGCATTTCTTGGGGGAGACAGGCCTAGGTGTCCAGTAAAGGGTCTTGGGTATGTTTTAAAAACAGGTTATAGAAGCCATTAGTGGCTTAAGAACTTTCTCTTCCTCCTGCCTCCCCAGTCAAGTTGACCCACTTGTCTGTGGGGCCAAACAGTAGAGCAGACCAGTGAACTGAGCTAGGTTAAAAATACACACAAAATAAGGAAGTTATTCTAAATTCAGATTTCTTCACTCATGTCCTTATGAGCAAGGGGGCAAAAGGGAAGCACAGAGGTCAAAAAACCCTGCTCTAGAAGACAACCTCTTCTCTGTGTGAACTAGACACAACTCTTCCCCTGGCTCTCAGCAGCATGTAAAAGTCATCTGATATAATGAAGTCTGGTGCCCAGACCAAAATCAAGGACCTTCCCTGCAGCTTGTGTTCAATTTTGGGTTAAACTCCTCTTTCTTGCAGGCGCTATTCTCAGCTGGACTGCTGCACAGCCACCTGACACTGTATCAGTCAAGAGAGACTCCGTGGATGTGGGAGTTGTTTCACGCCTCTGGCTCCAGAGAGGTCAAACACACACCTGCTAAGTGGGCTTCTGCTGGACTAATTTAAGCAAAAGCCAGGTAACAATAATAACAACCTTGAACAAAATGGGCCTTCAAGGTGTGCTCTGTGTTGAATTCAGTGCTACTGGTACAACTTCACTAGCAAAAGCAAGTGTTTACACACTTGGATAAGTAAGGCATTGGGAAGGCTCCCATGGCTCATGTTCAGACCTTGACTAAGCTCCACTTCAAGCAATCACACATTGTTCTTGGATTTGACCTCAGTTTTGTTCTTCAAAGGTGGCATAAAATACCTAAATTTTTATTCATCGTAATTATTAGTTGCAATACAGATTTACACACACACATCTGGGGCATGTATGATCTAGAAGACAACAAACAGATAAACATACTAAGGAGACCCACTTGAGGCATGGGCTCTCACTGCACTCAGTTCATTGTAACTGCAGGATGTTGAAAGGTCTCATAGAATTAATTGGAATGTTTTCTTAATCCAGCAAGAGAGATCAATAACCAATAAAGCTAAAGTGTTTTTATCCCAAGTTTAAAAGACTGAAGACAGATGCTGAGGTTCCACACACCTTTCTTCAGTGGCAATGCCAACAGGCTCAGTCCCACCTCTACATCCCAACTTGCCCCAGAGCCAGCTCAGCGCTGGCTAGCTGCAGGGACTGAAGAGCCTCTGAGTCTGACTCCTGATCTCCAGCCAAGCACAGGGGATACAACAGTCATAGCTTATCAACAGGCAACTGACACAGGCACAACGAGATCCATTGTTGTGCAACTTTCTAATTACTTTCCCATTAATCTGTGCTATTATCAAAATCAAGAGGGTTTCCCCACCGAACTCTGCTGATAAGCAAAGGAGCTGCACAGCTTTCCCTCCTTCAGAGGGAAACCACAAGAATCCTTTCCAGTAAAGACCATATCCTTCCCACACCAGCCCTCTCTCCTGCTTTGGATGATACACTCTAGGGCACAGGCGTTAGGTCAAAGCATGAGCCTGATGAACAAAAGTTGAAAACACAAGACAAATCTGCTGAGGACAAGAAAATATTTTAAAATCATCATGGAACTGAAGCAGTAAATTTGAACGAAAAACCCAATTATTACAAAATCCTATGGTTAAACTTTCAGAATTAACTACTTTTAAAGAAATTATTAATAAGTTTTTAGTTCTGGCAGATTTGGGATTGATTTTACTGTTGCTTATTTTTAATTCCTCAACCATAAGGACACTTTCAGAAGGAAGAAAAAAAGAAAAGGAAAAAACCCAACACTTAAGCTTATGGTTACCTTCGTGGCACGACAGAAATATTGCAAGCTGTTACAGTTTTTAAGGCAACTGCTTTTTTCATGCAGAGTGCAAGTGCAAGAAGTATCTGAAACAGTCAAACTGAAATAGAGGAGGTGAAAACCACACAGGAAGAATGAGAAGAGGGAGAGGAAAGCAGATGAAAATTGTGAAACATCACTACTCTAATTGCTACTAGCAGGGAGGGTTTTGCATGTGGCTTGTGACCCACTGTTTAATTCATATAATATACAGACATTTGTTATCTCTGTGTTCAAACCTCTAATAGTTTCTCCTGTTCTCCAGAATTAGGTTCATCCCTTGATATTATTAAGGAACTAACACTTAACCAGGTGAAAAATTCTTTAGAAGAGGTCAGTTCCTTGCTATTCCCAAGGAAGAAAGAAATCTAACTATCCTTAGCTTGATTTAATGAACAATAAAAGGTTCACACAGCCTCTGCTTAAGCAATTTTTTTTTTTACAAGTACACCTCACATTGTCTTAGGACCTGAAGCCTGTATACCCACACAGCAGCATGTGAGTGTCCAGTCAGTTCCAATATCTGTAAGAGAAGCAAATTAACCATTTATATCAATGGAAGGATTAAGATACGCTCTGAAGGACAACTTGTATCTAAAAATTGTTACCTGATCACGGTTACCAGAAATATCTGGTGGTAAGTAACTGAGACACATTTCACAACTACTGAGCAGCAAAGAGGCAGCTGCATCAAGAGAACTGTCTGGATTTGTGAGCAGGAAGGGAGAACGCAAGTTCTGCCCCACCTCCAAATGAAGCGATCTCAGTTCTTGACAAAAACCAAAGATGATGCAGAAACCACCATGCCCCTGTACTAGGATTCAGAACTCCACCTTGACAGCCTAAGACAATATGCATTTTCAGATGGGGGGGAAGGGAAAAAAAAAAAGGAAAATGTTCACTCCCCAAACATTTCTTAATCTCTTCATTCTTTTCCAGCAATCAGAGACTATCAAGACAAAAAAATGCAACAGGTTACTGTCCAAAAACTGCATAGTGCTAAATAGCACATACAGTCATACAGGGGCTCAGGCAGCCTGGTAGGACCAGATCCATAATGGTCCCTATCACAGCTGATGGGCAAAACAGCGATGCATGGAAACACAGATCCTAGGGTGGCCAACATTTAGATCCTAATACCTGCACACTGGAATGTTGGTATACAAGCCCTTACCATCGTCACAACCATGTCCAGCACAGCGGGAGAACTGCAGAACATGGGCAAGTTCAAAACACCTACCCGAAAGTCCTCATCCTCTACTGAGGGATACGGGCTCAGCTGCACAGGGCAGCAACAAGAGGGGGTGGCACAGCTGCCCCAGTGCCTGGGCAGGGTGGCTTCCTCCCACAGTGTGCTGGTCTTATGTTGAGAAGTCTATTTCTTTTCTTAAAAATGTAATTTCTCTCTTCTTAAATGTCATATATTAAAATAAATAATATCATTTATTACCTTATCTACTAAAGACAGATGGAACATCTGTACATTTTTAATTCACCAATTAGGCATTTTATGAAACAAATTTATACCACTAATGCCTGATCTATTTATCAGAAAGAATATTAACCCCCTAAGTTGCATTTGGAGTTTAAAACTATCACCAAGTTTTAATAGATACTCTCATCCTTTTATCAAAATCTCCAGCAAAGTTCTGCTGAACAGTATCAGGAATATTAGAAAACTCACTGAAACACAGGAGGAGAAAAATCTCTGTTGTGGGAACACACAACCATTCCTTTTTTCAAACATGGCAGAAATTCATCCAACTGTTGTATTAGTATAACATCACATTTAGAATCCTAAACCAAAACTGTCCTTAGACCTTTACACACATGCACAGCTGGAGATGCCATATTTTTAAAGAACATCCTTACACTGTACCTTGTGAAATCATCAGATAATCAAGATTAGAGCTCAGTGAACACCCATGATACTCCTACACATCCTTTGCTACTTACACTAGGAAAAGGGAAATTATGAAAAATGACCTTAATAATTTTCACAGATTTCTGCATTTAAATCAAGTTCTACTGGAGTGCATTAAACCCCTTAACACACAACATATAAAGCTCCAAGTTCTGTTTCCCAGCAATTTTATTCTTCATATCAAAGAGATGTGACTATATTAAAAAAACGCATCACCTCTCCTAGGCTGCAAAACACTGCAGTACTGCTAAAAAAAGTATCTATTTTGAACTTTCTCCTCATACGACATTCCAGCTCACTATCCACATCGGCTTCCTCTGGCTTGCAATATGCTTTGGAGTGCAAGCCAAGGTGCTTTGGAGTGCAATTCCAAGGTGCTGCTGCAGAAAAGCTGATGGTGTTCAGGACACCAGAAAGACTGTCTAGATCCACACACCAGCACATATGCAAGAACAGGCTGAGGGAACAGTGTTTTTTCTTCCCCAATTTAAACAGGATGCTCCTGGCACACCTTCTCTGAGTGGTATCACTCTGGAGCTCTCTTTACAGCTGCAGTCAGGGAGAACTCAGGTTTGCAGACAGTGAACATCTTGTTCTCCTAAGACATTTGATGCTACAGAGCATGATGGTTTTATTTAAATCTTCACATATGGGTCAGGAATGACTTCTTTTGTAATGTTTAAAACAGCTGCCAAGCAGCAATTAAAAACACTAACTGAGCTATGCTGTATTGATTACAGCATGGAATTTCAGTTTTCTCAAAATTTATCATTTAATCTCCATATTTTTGATTTTGCCTAACAAATACACCCATGCTGTTACGCTGGACAATCAAATTGTGATATTCTAGAACATATCAAGCCCAATATAAAACAGTTTTCAAATGTATTTTTAAATTCTGAAGAGAATCCCCAAGATTCTAAGGCACTATAGTAAGACTAACACTGCCTTCTCCAAACTGGAAATAGTCAGCACAGTATTTTCAATATCCATCTACTAATTTCTAGAAGCCAAATTATTTCTAGTTGATAAAATCTTAGCCTTCTAGGGAATCTAGGCAAATCAAAGTCAGAGTAAGACACTATTTCTAAGCTGACCGTTCTTCATTTTTCTGGCAAGTCATTCAAACCCTATGCAATGTTTCTAAACTTACAGAAATAGTTTTAACACAATCAGCAAGGCAAGATGAAAAAAATATGGATTAGCAGAAATGTTAAAATGTTGCAGTCTAAGCCTGCAACAATATGCACAGCTTATGCTATAGCTGTTGCCACTGATTAGCTGCACTTTCACTCTTTTTTCTAATATATGAAATAAAAATGCTATAACCACTGCAGCAAAATACATTAAGTGACCAATGGAAATGTCTCAGAAAACAACACTATATATTTAATAACTTAACAAATAAGATAGCCAGCCCCTCTTCTACTTGTCAGAACACTTTTTAATAACTGTTACCCTTGTTGCTGGTAAGGTCAAATCAGCACATAGCAGATTTTGAATATATTACTATACATATGTATTTGCAGGGAAAAAGCACACTTGCTACGGATTACTAATAACTCGTATTGCAAGCCCCCCAATATTTTACTTCCTTGCAATCAACAGCCCTATGCCCTACAGCCCCAAGATACAAAGTCAAACTAAAACAACTGATCTGAGACACCTCAAAGCACAAACTAAAGTAAACAATGCCCTATTTTAAATTTATTATCATTCAAGAAAAATTAGATGCTTCACAAGCTTTAAACCAGTTCATTTTCACCCTTACCCCAAATATCGAATGATGTCATGCAAGATGTACTGGCTAAACTGGTTTAACTGCTACAGGCTGGATGCACTATTTAGATTTTCTTGTGATAAATTACTTTGCAGCAATGAAGCCAATTCAGTTAGTTTTAAACAACTATCTTCACCTGCTTTTTTAGAGTAGTTTGGGCTTCTATTACTTCTCCTCACAGAGCTTGACAGCTTGCTACTTTGCTTCATATAACTCCCTAGGAACAACAGGGAGCAGTTTTTACCACTTCCGAATTCAGTCAACAGCATGGAACAACTGGAGTGCAGTAAGGAAGTCTGAGATACAGAGCTCATCCTGAGGAGCGTGCAATCCGCACTTCCCTCTGAAGCTTGCACGCATTTTCCACTATTCCACTATTTCCACTTCTTCACAGAGAGTTTACTAAATCTGACAACTTACTGAGCACCCAGTTTATGGAGAATGCACAGAAGGAACTCCAGACATAGCCTGTACTCTTCAGAAGCCACCAAGGCCATTTTCCCAGCTGGCATGAACTGGCTACTTGAGAATGATCCAATGCACATCTTTTCTCAAGGCCAAGCAAGCTGTTTCCAGAGCTACTAAACATGATCATTACTGGGAGTAAGAGGTCAGGCCTGGTTCTTTGCTCTAGGTATAACCTCAGAATTAACCTGATTTTGCTTGTTGTCCACTGCATCAGCATTTTTATATTCCCTTGCTTGCCTATCACCTATTTCACGGAAAACACTGGAGAGGGGAAGGGGCAGGAAGAACATATAAACAAGCAGATACCCACAGCTGTATAATGAAATTAGTCTGCATAGTCTCAAACACACAGCCCCATTTTTATCACCACCTGGCTAGAAGCGACATAGAAGACAGCAAAGAAGCACAGGGAAAAAGAGGGATATAGGCATTCAGGAGGAAGGCATAGAAGCAAGCAGAAAAAGAAATGAACATTGGGTTATGTATGCAAATGATATTAAATTGCCAGGAATTGCGAATACTAATGAGGACAAAATATGAGAGGGAAGCATTCAGAAGACAGGCAAAAATAAGTTAAGTATTTGAGACCAGTATTCCACAGTGGGTCTGAAATCTAGCAAATTCTGTCAGTAATGAGAAAGGAGCACAAACTTTCAGCTGCGTGGAAACTGCAAAATAGTGTGATTTCAAACTTTTCACACATGCACATTTTAAACTTTTCACATACACACAGATATGTCAAGTTTCTTACTGGGGTTTTTTTTTGTATATATCTTGTATCATTTTCAGCTGAAATTCAAATCTCAATTTTAAACTGCCCAAGCTAAGGGAAAATGTAAAAGATGGCATTGCCTGAAAGGCTGCAGAGCTGACACAGTGACAGAACACAAGTGTGCAACCTGAACTACCAGTCACTGCATGTTCCCTGCCTGTGACACTCTCGTTAAGCCTGTGAGGGCTACTTCAGGAAAGAAACTTCCCTAATGAGAAACATACGTACCTATGGAACTATGGGCAGAGGCTGAACCTACAAAAAACCAGATTCAAATTATAAACAAGGGAAACTTACAGTTATTAAACTGCAAATGAGACTTTCCATGAAAGAACTCTACGCAATATGTAACTGTAGATTTGTATTAAGCCGAGTTCTTTGAAGCTCACACATTTGTGAAAAGATGTTACAGAGGAAGCATATATAAAGTATCAGACTTTGATTCAATTACACTTCATAGAGCAACTCACTAGCAACACTAGAGCCCTAATTCTTTGCATGATAAAGCAAACTACATACACTACTTACAGGGCAGAAAAAATTATTTATTTCTTCCACTAAATTTATTTAGCATACAAATAAGCTCTTCAGAATTTCCACAAGATAATTTACTAATCACCACCCCAAACTGTTAATTTATCTAACACCCAGGCACCAACGGCTCATCTGCACACTCCCACTCTGTTTCGGCCCAAAGGCAGCCAAGGCAGTCAGAACCACATGCTTTCATGCAGCAGTGAATAAATGAGGGGTGCACACAGAACCTATGACTAGTGACAGAATTTGGCCAGGTAACTGTCGGCATCTGTGCTACCTCAAACTGCCTTTCTTCCTTCCCGCCCCAAATGCCAAAACCTCACCACATTCACACAACACTAAATGGGGTTGCCGGGTGAGCTCAATTAACAACCTGTACTGCATTTTAACCCCCCACTTTCTGTTTGTAATAGTCACAGGGAGGTGCAGTAGCACAGCCGCTGGTGTGGCACATGAGGGGACCACCAGCAGCAACAAACATTGCATTGTCCAAGTGTCCCCTCAGCCTGGGAAAGTAGCTGCCTTCAACTACAGAGACACAACCCCTACAGTGCTCTGAAATTTGAAGTTTCTCTGTCCACATATCACTACTGCCAAGCCTCAGTAAGGCTAAAGCTGATTACTAACAACACCCACAGGTAACAGGACTAAATACACAAAGGGGTGACTGGTAACACCACAGCATTCTAGCAAGTACTGCAAGTAGGTAAGGCTGCATGACCCTGCTGAGCATGTACCTGGCCCTCACCAAGGCTGTCACTGCTGTCACCGCTTCTTTCCTTCATGATGCAGAGATTAATTTTTCTTTTTAAAGGGAATGTCTTCATCCCTTGTGAAGTCCAAAAGTGCCATAACGCACCGCAACACAAAAGCCCTGTCCAGTAGTACTCTCATTAACACAAGAGTGTCCATAAAGTCATCAAGGAAGAGTAAATTAGTCACAAGGGAAAGGGGAGGGGAAAAAACAGGGACATGAGAGTGAACATTCAAAATACCGTATCTGATTCAACCCTGAAGAGTTTAATTCCACACTTTGATTACTACATCTGAAATCGTTATTTCATTCTTTAAAAATTGTTCATCTGGTGTAGCTGTACACAGACTAAGCGAACCCTCAAGTAATTTAAAATCAAGATGTGCAATTTTCCACTGCACATTCTTCACATTCCTCTCAAATCTAACATGATCACTCACTGAAGAATGGCATCCAATACTGCTCTGTGCACATTAAAATTAAGGTAACTACATAAGTCTTTTCCTCACTGCTTGAAAACATCTCCAAAGAAAGCACAAACACCCATATATTGAGATGATGAACACTGTTTTACACATTAAATTAATATATACCCATGATGTCAACTTTTAATAAAAGTTTGCAGTAATCTGATCTGTGCAGTCCTGTAAAATTAACATGTTTCTCTAAGAAAAATCAAGTATAGGAATAAACCTCCAAAGGCTAAACTTTTCTGGTTTTGTTTTTACATAAATGGACAGTTCTGTAAAGTCTCAAAAATTAGCAAGTTTGTCACATAAGGTGGAATCAGCTGTGTGTGGTCTAATAGATTTCAAACAGATTTCTGAGACAATGCTGTATCCTCAGTGTCACTATGTTGATATGTGCAGAGACTCTTCCCTCACCCCTCCAACGGAGGTGGCCACCAGCATGATTTTCACAACCATCACAGTGATTTCTGCATGTATTTTGGACTCTTGTATTCCCACTAGCAGAAAGGGTGCAATCCAGAGAAGTTCAGGACACCTTTAAACTGCATAAAAATGTCCAGCATGTCACAGCGAGCCCAGCATGGTAGAGCATCCAGCCCACAAAATTCAAAATAAAAACTGTAAATACAGTTAATATTCTAAAGGACTTGAAAAGGACACTGAGAAAATGCAGATGACTAATGGCTATCAAACAATCTGCTGGAAACTATAACCCACAAGATGTTAATATTTCTACGTACACAAATAGGAGGTATATTTTAAATCACCTCCTTTTACATATTTGTCCCATTTTACAGAAACATCAATCTGGAGATTTTACTAAAACAGAACTGAAGAGTAACTCAGATAGTAAATAAGTTTTAGCCATTATTGTAGACAATAGACACTTATGTTTAAAAAAGCCAGGCTTTATGTAATGACCTTCTAATCTTGAAATGTAATTTCACAGTCACTGTGACAAACTTCCACTGAAACATCTTCACCCCTCCCAATTTCAATGGCTATTATTTAGCAGAAAGCTACATTTGCTAAGCCGATTGTCCCGTTTTCAAGCAAAATATCTTGTGCTGGCGAGTATTTATGTCACTCTTCACCAAAACGGCTGAATGAGAATTGTCATCTTCACAGCCAGACGTTCTAAACGATATTTAGGTAGTTGGTGATTTTGACCTCCAAGTCAATCGGTACACAGTACCTCACTGTGGCCGTCCTTCCTCTGGGAACGAAACCCCGCCGTACATTTGCCCAAAATAATTTTACAGCGTTGAATTCAGATGGAAGGTGTTGTTCAGAGAACGGGAGGGCGTGTAAAAACAACACCACAATGGGAAAAAAAAAAAAAAGGCACCACTGGAGACTACACCGGACGGGGGTAGGAACATGCAAACGTAGTGCCTCCTTTATGGAGCCAGCTCAACTGCATGACGGTGCAGGATGCGGGCCGCGGGCTGTGCGGGCGCTACACATGGCCAGCACTGCCCGCGACCCGCGCAGGCCCGGCCGGCAGCGGGTTCTGTAAATAACCCTCGGAGGAGGGTTAATTAAAAATGGCGAGCAGCGTAGCTGCCTGCATACAATGAGCGGCTAGGCAGGGCAGGGCTGCAGCCCCCCGCCCGCCCCGCCGGGCAGCCCCGCGACAGCCGCGTCCCCTTCGCCCGCCCAAGGCAAAACCCTGCCCCGGGATCACCGCAACTACTTTGACCGGACCCCCGTCCCCTCCTCCCCCCGGCTCGACGCTCCGAGGGAGCGGGGGAAGCGCTGCTACAAAAAGAGCCCCGCGCCCTCCCCCTTCCGCGGTGCAAATTCCTGCGGAGCCCCCCGGCCGCCTCCCCCGGCCCTGCACCGCAACTTTCCCCGGCGTCCCCTCGCAGCCCCGCCGGACAGCGCTCCCCGCGCCACGGAGGTGCCGGGGCCGGCAGGAGCGGCCCGGGCAGAGCGTGTTTACCACGGAGGGCGGCCCGGGATCCCCGAGGGGACGAGGCGGTAGGGGAGCCCTGGGAGCAGGGCAGAGGGGCGAGGGGGAAACTCTTCGCGGAGTTGAGGGCGCGGGCCCTGCCCAGCTTTACCTTCCATCTCCATGTCCTCGGGCTCGCTCAGCTGCTGCTCCCCGGGCTTCTGGTGCTGCTGCTGCTGCTGATGGTGGTTCATGTCGGGCTGGGGCTGGGGCTCGGCGGCGGCGGCGGGCTGGGCCTTTCCCGCGGGGGGCTGCAGGCCTGTGTCGGGAGGAGAAGGGGCGGAGGAGCGGCGGGGCCTCGGCAGCGGCCGGGACTGGGCGCCCGGCTCGGGGGGCTGCGGCGGGGCTCCGGCAAGTAGGGAGCGGGGCGCCGGCGGAGGCAGCGAGACGCGCACGTATTTGCTCGCTATTCGCCCAATCTCGGCGGCGGCACCCGGTCGGGGAAAAGGGGCTGGGAGGAGGGACCGGCCGGGGGCGGCGGCTTCCCCGGGGGCCGGAGGGGAGGGGACCGGGAGGGCGGGACGGGAGACCCGGAGTCAGGGCCCGGCGGTGTCCG
>VZTD01003936.1:83135-129625 GCA_013397725.1 Rhagologus leucostigma
CCGGCCGCCTCGCGCGGGACCCGCGGGGCTCCGGCCCGGCTCCAGCGGGGCCCCGTGGGCTCGGTTGCCTCTTTCGCCCGGGCCCGCGGGTGTGTGGCTGTGCGGCGGCTCATGGCGGACCCTCCCCCGCACAGGGCTGCAGCCGGAGCCGGGGCACGGCCGGGCCGGGGACTCTGGCGGAGCCGTGCCCGCGGTGGGCCCTGCGCGGGGCTCGGCCCGTCCCTGGCAGGGCACCCACTGCCACATGTCCCACTTGTGCGGCGTGGACGGGCGGGTAAAGGACATTTGTGAGATGCGTGGAAAGGGAAAAATCTGCTGTAAACAAGACTGTTCCTCGCCTGCATGCCGCTATTTTTTCATGAGTCTTGTCGGAAGGATGTAGTCACTCCCAGGGAAGAGACCTATCTGTTTTCCGAGGATGAATGGAGTAGGCAAGGGTGCAGATGAATAAATAATACCGGGCTGGTCCAGGCTGCGGCTAGAGCAGTGAAGGAAGCAATTTCATCTAAGGATGAAAGTGTAGTTGGAAGGCTGTGGAGAGTTCCATTAAACAGTCCACTGTTTACTTCAGGATCCTGGGAAGCAGGCAGGAGGATAGTCTCCAAAGAGAAGGACTCAGAACGTGCAAAACTGGGCCTCCTGAAGGGACTGAAAATGTTCCCAAGCAGACAGTGCTGGTCTGCCTGCAAGTGGATAAATTAATTTTATAAATTATTTGTTTTTCTAGTTTATAAAATGAGCAAATGAAAAACAATCCGAGGGGAAAGTTCAACCTGTCTGGCCTCCAGCTTCTCAGCAGCACAGGGGTCTAGATGGGTGGGCAGGAGAGGAAAGTAATTTCCAAGTGTGGAGTGTGAAGACCTGCCTTAAGAAGTAAATTCTGGGTCTAGGAAGTGGAAAAATCAGGAAAGATGAGGTTAGTAGTGGGAAGATCAGGTTTTAAAAACAGTAACTTTGATAGTTTGCCTCTCAAAAAGTATATTCTGACTTTCCCTGTTGTTCCTCTGAATTTTCAAAAGTTTTTTAAAGAAAAATGAATTACAAATCTGGAAATTACTTGTTGCTATTGAGGCAGGCAAAAACATGACAAATCTGCCAAATCTGGGTTTACAGTGTCTCAGCAAAAGAAGGAGATTAGGACAGAGGTTCAGACAGAGATAGGTGCACGTATTGTTAGTCTCCTAATGTCCTAAACTTTGAGTTCCCCACTGCCGGTCTTTCCCTGTAATTACCTCCCTGAACAATTGCTCTTTCCTAATGACTTCCATTCCAACCTCCTAAATCATACACAGGTTTAAACTCATCCCTACATCCTCGCTTCCAAGTGATCCCCAATACAGGATGAACCAGTATGTCACAACAAGAAGGTGGCTACGGGTTATTACCTGATTCTTCAGCCACGGACGCTGGGCTTGTGGGCACGGAACAACTGAGGAAAACAATTTCACTACTGCAAAGAACAAGTCCCTAACATTAACTGTCGGCTGATGTTATTGTAAGCCTTAAAAACATTCTTTTGTATGCAAAAACTTCTCTGAGCTTCATTTTAAAGTAAATAATTTTCCAGAAATGTTGAAAAAATGTTCCAAAATTCCTACTGTTTTAGGGGAGTAAAAACTGTGCAAAATTCATCAGTACAGATCTTTTGCTGTGGAAAAGGTAGTATTGAAGAGAGGGGCAGGAGTTTTCCTGTCATTAACTGTATGTGAGAACAATGTATCATCAATTTGTGAAGGCAATATGCCAAATTCCAGCACTTGATTGTATATTCCTAATTTAAGTCAACTTCATCTTTTGAGAATCCAGCTACAATAAGGTCTAAAGTACCTTAAAATGTTTTGAAAAGACATATGAAAATGTGCCATTTATATTGTGGCAATATATAGCAAAAAAATATATAGGAAAAATAGCAAAAATCTATTGAGAATTGATTCAAGTATTTATATTAAAGAGGGAATAAATTTTAAGTATGAGTATATAGTAATGTCAAATGCATTTATGAAATAATTAAATAGCAGGCATTTTATATCATCAGCCAGTGATTGTAGCAGTGTGATTTGATTGTTCTAAGCAGGAAATAGAAATCTTATTAACTGTTGAGCCTAAGGTGAAGTCCAGATCTCAACATATGCTAACATTTTATCCTAACTACATGAGTAATACGTCTGCTGAATATTCCTGACCCTTTGCCACTCCCTACTGAAGCTTTCTGCTCTCCAGTACAAGAAGCAAAGGCTCTGTCCTTTGAAGGAAAGAACAGTCACCTTTCTATAACCACTTGGCCGTGTCACTGCTGCCAGCATTTCACACTGCCTCCATTCCAGCACTGATTCCAAATCACTTACTTATCCAGCTGATCCATAAATGCTTCCTATTTTCTTACAAATCTGTTCCTGCACTGTGCACTGCATCCTCCCGTGACTGCTGTCCACTGTCGTTCTGATGGCAAACTCATTGTGCAGGAAAGCTGGGCAAATCTCTGGCATGGGTTACTGATATTTACAAAAAACTAAAGTAAATATCACTAGCAGGAACATCATAAATAGAGTCTAGGTATCCATTCCTTTAATTCTTGTCCTTCCTTTTTCATTCTTTCTTTTCGTTTCTTATACCCACTAACAGAATCTTCTCCAAAGTTAGGCCTCTGTCCTGTCTACCAACCCAGTCCGTCTTGGCCCCTGTGCCCCCACAAAGCACTGGGCAATCTGGTGAAGCTACACCTGAGCACAGGATTTCATCTCCGAGGTCCAGGCCATGGATCAGCAGGCAAAGGTGACCCCGCCGTGTGTCTGCTAGGGTCAATAGGGCTGTGACTGGCTGAAGCCTCGCCACATTTCGTCTACATTAGTCATCCTAATGAGATGAAATTAAAGAGGTGCTATTGTCTTTAAAATGCTATTGAAGAAATGGGCTTTGTTTTGCAAGGCTGACCTGCTCCCCAGCCTCCCTGAAATGTAAAAATAAATCCAAGTCAGACAGTTTATTTTTGAAACACTCACGAGCCCATGGTTGTGCGCCAGGCTGAGCCTTCAGGAACCAGAGAGAGCCCAGTGTCTCCCCGTGCCTCTGCCCTCCAGGAGAGATCCTGACTGTGGCAGAGCGAGGGAGGTTCATCCCCTCCTGCTCTGGGGTACCCCCATCTTCAGCAGGGCCTGATGGCCACTGCTTGGAAAAATTTGGGAGGGAACTGCAGAAAACTGAAGGAAAGGAGGAGGGTGCTCAGCCCATCCTGTGCCCCGTGGCAGAATCAGCCAGACCAAGCGTGTTTCTGCCAGCCTGCTTGTTTCCTCCCTGCTGCAGGAAATCTTGCTTCCCACTTGGTTCCATTTGCTGCCCTGGCTTCAGCCTAGAGATGGCTTCTCCTGGCCACTACAGAACTCATTTCCAGCACCATGTATGGTGCTCCGTGATGTGTACAGGTGGCTGTGTCTATAATTAAGAAGATGTATAGCTATTTAATGAGAGAAGGGCAATTACACCGGCACACACCTTTAATACAGATGCACTAAACCAGCAGAACTGGGGTTGCTGCTTGTGCAGCTTATTCTGCTATGTTTGTGGATGAATATACATTAATGCAGATGTGCCTCTGTGCCAGCAGGCTCTGACACACTCAAGACACTGAGTGTGCTCCACTCAGGCAGCTTCTTCTGGTCTCTTATAGTTTTTCTCCTTCATCTTACATATGCACAATCAGACACTTGCTGCTACAGTGATAAAAGTAGTTTAAATGATCTCATGGTGGCCAGAAGCCCTCTATTCCATTGTTCATGGTCCTTCTGATGCTTTGCCCCATTGCCTGTGCTGCCTGGCTTGCTTTGTACCTGAAAAGAGTGAAAGGGAGATCTCAGGAACCTTTATTTAGGGACCCGAAGAATCATATCCATTGTCCCAGATGCTCTAGATCAACATAATTGCAAACCAGAGACCTTCTAGCTGAAGTGGGTGATCAGTGGCTCTCGCAAACACCTTCAAGCTGAGTGTGGGGAAAGAAACAATTGCAAGCCTCCTGCAGCACATGAGACAGGAAGCCAACAGGCAAAAGCCATAAAATGTTGTTAAAGGTTCAAAATTAGCTGGAAAAGCTAGGTAATTTGTTTGACTGTAGTGTATGTATTTAGCTATAGCAACTTGTTCCACAGGTAGTGGGATGGGTGAAGTCTCATGCCCTGTAAATGTATTTTCTACATTTCCTAACACTTAATATCCTGCAATAACCCCAGACTTTTATGGCTTTTCTTTCCAGTGGCAAATGGCTCCAAATAACTCCAGTCTTTCTCTGAGCAAGGGCTGGACTCAATGACCTCTGAAAGTCCCTCCCAGCTGCAATAATTCCATGGTTCTTTGATGTGCCAGCGATTGCCACAAAGTATGCAGGTATTTCCCAGTTCAGTTTTTTACCTGTTTACTGGTTGGGGGTTTTTTTGAGACTGATGGACAGGCAGACAGTGCAATAACCTAAGCTTTGTTTCCTCAAAAAACTAGGATAAAATACATGATTACATTTTCAGGAATGTTCTCAATACAGAGATCTTTGGTTTGATGATTTCTCTTTAATCACGCAAACATTATATTTTAAGGAAAGATGTAAATCCTTATGCCTTAGTAATAAAAGATGGTGAATTCATTACAACTGAATACATGCCATAATTCAAATATTTATATGATTTAAAGTATATTTTGTAGCAGTTTCTCAAAGCCACAATTTTCATATGATTTTCACAGACAGTCAAGACATCTAATGTCATAACGATTAAAAAAAAGAACTGATTAACTTTAATTTTCACAATAAAACCAGGACTGTTTTGCTGAAAACTTGAATATTTACACCTAAGCTGGTAGGTGGTGATTCAGTCGCTGTTTACCATCTTTGAAAAATCCAATGATTCCTTTTTCTCATCTTATTTTATTAGACACTGTAAAGTATAAAGTCAAGTACTACAGCAATAGACATCCAAAGTAAAAAGGGAATGGAAGGTACTTTACCAGTCCATCTTTTTCTGTGCAAAGTAATTAACTAAGGGTAGCAGTACAAGTGGTGTCTCACTCTGAGAAGGCAGAAGGTAAAGCTGAAAAGTGCAGTGAGGTAAATTTGCAGTGAGGTAAACCAGTCCTTTTAAAACGACTGTGTTGTTAGCATGAGATTGGGGTTGCCAGCAGGAACACTGATCTTTCCCATGCCATTCTGGAGAGGTCCTCACCATGCTGGGAACACGGTGTTGGAATAAGCTGTACATCTCCTGGTCTGCAAGGGAGGTGAGGAGTGCGAGATCCCCATATTTACAAACGGGCAGCAAGAGCTGATGTGCCTTGTGGTGCAGCACAGGTCACACAGCGGCTCCCTCGCTGTCAGTGCCAGAATGTGAGCTGTGTGTGTATTAAAGTGAATTAGGTGGCCTTTTTGGAAAAAATAATGGTTTCTATGTTCTGTCCATCCCTGTATCACACACCCCAACAGAGGTGGCATAGAGCAGTGGGATGAAAATGAGGTGAATTCCTCATTTGGCATAGTAATTGATCACTGCAAATTTTTTAATTTTCAATTTTCCTGATTTTTGACATCAAAAGCAAGGATCATCTGTAATGGCATTTGG
Source organism: Rhagologus leucostigma (assembly GCA_013397725.1). Lineage (NCBI taxonomy): Eukaryota > Metazoa > Chordata > Aves > Passeriformes > Rhagologus > Rhagologus leucostigma. The sequence goes on from VZTD01003936.1 coordinate 88,730, forward strand.
CCAATTTTCTATCCAACTGAGGATACCAAAGAATTTCTGTGCATTTTACCCAGAGAGTTCTTCAGTACAACAAGAACAGAAACTTTCCGGTTAAGGTACCAGGCTGATACTTAGGAGATGGCACTTCAGTTCTTGTCTTTGTCTCACCTGTGTCACACCTATGACCTGCTCTGCAAAGCACCAAATGGCTGACCAAGAAGACCACAGCACACATTTAAACTGGCCTTGCTAACTAGAGGCATTCATTGTGTGTCCACAAATGTATTTCTTTGCTTTATCTGATTGCAGGAAAGGGACACAGAGATAGGCAGGTACTGTCTCTGCTAAACAAAATGCTTTTTTTTCTGCCAGGTGTTAGTGCTGCTAGGCAAACAAACTGTTAAGGAAATTACTATGTTAAAATGAAAATGAATATAAAAGAAACCATGCAAAATCTGAGTTTTTAAAATTTGAGCCATTTCTCCTCCCTGAAATTACCTCCCTTTGCCTGCCTGGACATCACATTCCCACCTGGATGCTGAGTTCAGCTTTTGTGTACTGTGAAGCTGATGGCAACCCAGGCATCAGCCTGAGACCCACCCGGCCATCTAACTCCAGCAAATTCCTTATCTCCTTTCTATGCATTCTTCCTCGAAAGAAAAACCTGCCTTCACAAATCCCTTCCTCCTTTCAAGACTCCACATTAATTATGATCTCCTCTCTGACACTGGTTCTTCTTCACCCTGGTCTTCACTTCATCTCGACAGTTTAACTAACCGTGAAAGCAGGGCAGGGACAGCGCAACCAGGTGATGCCATGGCTATATCCAGTCTGTATCTGTCATATTAGAATAATCAGTTTTATCCTAAGGGGTAGATTTGATTTCCCTTCCAATGTGTTATTTACAATCTGCAAGAGTTCAGGACAAATGTAGGAACTGATCCTGCGATTTGATCAGCCCCAGCAGACCCAATGAAGCCAGTGGAGTCTGCACGGATGGATCGGATTCCAGTATTGAAGATTATTCTTGTAAACTGTTTCACATGCAAACCTCACAAAATCTGTTGTCACAGAATGACTAAATAAACAAGGCAACTGACATCTGTAGTTGGCATTTTTACTTCATATGAGTGTCACAGCATTGGCTGAATTAATCCATTTTTGTTAAGTGGCAGAGAAAAGATCCTAGAGAGAGAATAAAATAGAAGAAGTGAAACTAGTAACAGAGAGAAACTTTTAAAAGATATGCTTGGGAAAACACACCTTTTGCTTTGAAGTGAATAAAACTAGGTCCTAGAAGACAGAACTCTCTTTTTATCACTTTCAAATGAGAGCCCTGATTCTGCAGGGAGCTCTGGGCAGGCAGATCCAAGAATCACTGTAGTGTCCTTCAGTGTCTCAATTTTTTATTCCAGGTCAGAAATTCTCAGTAAAATGAACAAAAGTATTTTTTCCCCCCTTTTTTTTTTTAATCAGAATTATGAAGCTTCGTAATTCCTACAATAAACTTATGCAGTAAAAGCCCTTTGGCTTTTGATAAAGATCTGACCACTGAATTTAGCCCAGAGTAAGTTCTCTCCTAGCTATTATTAGGAATTAGAATCCAGTAGGAGGAAGAAGTGGTTTGATTAGAACCCCCTGCCCTCTGATTGTTCAGCTATTAGCCTTATTGCCATTGTCATCCTCCTGTTTTTCCTATGCTATCTGCCACGCAGCAAAGCTGGAGAAGCCAAAGTGCAAGCCAGCCAAAAACCCAAGACAGAATAAAAAAAGGTATCTTTAGTCTTTCATCATAAAGGCCTTGAGAAACAAATAAGATTTTTTTGCCTCCTCTTAAAGGTAATTTTCAGAGGTATATGCTACAGACATTTGAGAAGAAACTGAGTATTAATTGCTATAAAACTGCTCCTGATACGTTTTTTGAGGAGGAGGAGGAGCTTCTCACCCCAGCAATGCCTGGATTTTGCAGCATATTGCAGGGAGGAGGAAGATACCAATTAGAGTAATAGAGAAAGCAGGGCTTGGAGCACAGAGAGAAACATCTGGAAGACTCCTTGGGGCAATTGCATTTGAAGACTTAAAAATAGGAAGGATTAATTTAACTGGGATTCTGAACTGGAACTGAAACTGGTGTTGTTTGCTGGTGGAATCACGTAATTGCACTTCTTCCTATTAACAGTGGCAGTTTACATTCAGAGGAGTTTGGGAAGCTGGACTTCTAAGAACAAAGGAGAACTGACAATAGTGTGGGAAGCGACATGAGAGCACGAATTAGCATTTCCACAGTGCTGAAGTCAAAGCCATGTGTGGCATCTGACTACCTTTATTTAGGTAGTCCTTTATTCTCAGTATTTAGCAATGAGTATTAATTGTATTTAATACTGGCGAGTTTGTTATCTGAATAGGACACATTCATCCAGTGCTGACAGCACAGCTTAGAGCAGGCTGCACTGAGCTTTCTGGGCAACCCTTCCTTTCAGCACACTCTGCTTTCTGGGCAACCCCTCCTATGGCCACTGTAACGGGAGTGAAGTGGCCTTTCACTCAGGCTACATTTTAGTTGAGCTTGGGTTTTAACAACAAAAAACCATTTGATGCTATTGAGAAAACTTGGTGGGGGAGGGTGGGTAGGGGGAAGATATTTGGAGCAGTTTTAGATATGTTGTATTTGAAACACTTCTGATGCATGGTGTGGTCAGTAGTAGAAGGGAATGGGAAGGAAAGAGAATTGTCACTTTTATTTTTCAGGTTTGCTATGCACAGAAAACTCTGGAATTGACAATTTTTCAGTATAAATCACTTCTTAGTCTGGGATCTTTAGGACAAGATACTTTTCAATAGCTTTTTGGCTTGATCCTGCAGTTGCTGCATTAAACAAAAAGCAGTACTCCTATGATTCCTATACTCTTTCCAGCAAGCATATGTATATGTATATATGTGTGTATATGTATATGTATATTTCATGTCCCTCATAATTTCTTTCTGACTGTGCCTGGCAAATGAAGTCCCCACCAAATCACCGCTGCTTTGCCAATGGTGCAGGCTGTTGCCTGGAGTGTTACGATGCATGTAGGAACCTGCTTGGACACTTGATTTCCCTGGCTGCTCTGGAGGTTCTCCAGTGTTCTGGCAGACTGGTGGTGTTCATTATACTTCTTGCCTCAATGCTCAGGGTGCATTGATACTTCAAAAAGCTTTTCTTTAATAGCTTAACAATCAGAATCTTCTACAAAAGCTTTAATTCTACAGGCTCAATGGCACAGCTTTTTCATGTTTCTGTCCATATGTCGCTGTTGTACCCAGGACGGAGAGAAACGAGCCAGGCAGAATTCAGGGAAAGTGATTTATTTATTAATATATGGATGGAGTTTTATCCCCTATTTTGCTAGGATTGCAAGAGATCATTGGTTCTTTGACCCACCACCTCTCAGAATGATTGGTGGAGGCTGTTTGAAAATATTTTTTCTCAGAAAACCGTAACAATCCTTTGGTAAAAAACACCAGGTGCAAGATAGAGAATTAGTTTACAAAAACCCATAGCAGTGTTTTTCATAGCTTTCGTGAGAAACACAGAGCTCTCACAGAATGCTACAGAAACTGGAAAATTTCTCTTCTGAAGCTTTTCAGTGTCCACATTCATAGGCCCAATAAACTCTCACCATCAAACTGGATGTTTCTGCTAAGGGTTAACTCATGGAGTCATCTGAATGCTCAGGTCACAGCAAGGGACAGGGATTCTTAATTATTAAAGGATTTTATGCTTCTGAGTAGCTTCAAGGAAATCAGTCTCAGGGGTCCTCCACAGCAGAAGCTGAAGGAGCAAAAGCCATCTTTCAGCATAGCCCAAGCCCCAGGAGGCTGGAATATTTAAAGTTCTTTTCAGGAGTTTTCTATCAAAGGCAGATCTTTTGCCTCTGGCCTTCGATCAGAACAAGGAGAAGATTTTGGAGTGATGATCCGCTGGGTTTCAAACTTGGGAAGACCTAGAGCTGCAAGTGAAGAAGAACTGGTGCTTTGATTTGATGATTCCTAGGTGATTTAGCCCATCCTAGTACAAAATTAAGGCACTGACCTTCCCCAGGACACGTGGGAAGCAGTACATCCAAGTAGTCTGGCTCCTTGATGTAAAAATGCCAACAACTTTTACCTGAACTGAATTACTCCAAGGCAGACTCTTAAGACTTCGTTGCGAGTTCATATGGCAATGGCTATTTTTGAAACCTACAAAAACCTCTATTCTAGGGTCTTTATGAGGGTCTGCTATTGCTGATTTCCTTGGATTCAGTCATTGTCTGGTTTCTTAAAGACTTTTTTGCTGACCTCAAGTGAGTTTCATGCATCAGTCACTTGTTTATCATCTTTTAGATTTTAAATGGTAGAGTGCTGCAGAGAACTCATCTGAGAGTCCCTGCAAAGAGGAGACTTGAGATACTTTGCCATTTTTACCCTGAATCTTAGAATGAAGCCGTGTTCTAAATTTTTGTTAGCAACCAGATGTAAAGTTGTAAAGGCCACTGCAGGTGAGCTATGTGGACTTTCTTCATGCCTCTACAAAACCATTATGCTTTAGATTTGGTCTACAGCAAGAAATCCTATTTTACTCATCCTGTGCTGTGAAAATTGTTTCTGATATTATAGAAATCAAGCTGTTCAAGCCAGTAGAAACTTCTTCTGTTTCAGGATAACATTCCTTAGCTCTGAGTTGCTTTTGCTGTAACCTTGCATACGTCTTTCAGAGAATGCAATGCCATGATGGAAATTTCTCTGAGTTACCACGCCTTTTGTTTCAAATATGACTTGGCTTCTGTATCCATCTCTTTCTCCCAGTAATTCCATCCTGACATGGTTTTGTCATAGCTGTAGCTTCTTTTTTGTCACCTCCTGATACTCCAGGGATAAGAGTCCAGATAGCCCTCTGGAGAGGACAGCCACTCACTAGAGCTGAGTTCCCTGAAGAGACTCTTCACCCCTGTCCTTTAACAACAGGAGAGTCTGATAAAATATTGATTTTGTAACTTCTGTATTGTTCTGTCATACTTCCTTCCCACTCTCATCCTCTTTTTTTTTTTTTTTTTTTGCCCTCTGATTTATTTCTCTGGTAAAACATTGACTCCTGCTCAAACTGGGAGCTGCATGGAGCAGCTGATCCAGTCACGGAGACCACCAGTTTGTGCTTGGCACTTGTACCCAGCCACCATGGTATGGACCCAAACCTCTGGGTTATAAAGGCTTGTGTTTATCTCATTCTGAGAAGTCAAGATATAGAACTGAGAATCTTCACTGAAATGAGGATCTGAATATTCTCCTCCAACAGTAACCTTTTTTTTAAGGAGCTGATATTCCACAGTCAATACTGTTTGGGTGTTGCTAGTATAGTATAAGATCTCACGATGCATTCACAGCACTAACACTTAACCAGAATTAGAGAACAAACCAAAAACTAGGAAAAAGCATGCCTACATTAATGCAGAAATGGGTTATTCTATGAAACATTTCAGATTTACACAGGTACAAAATTAAAAAGAGCTATTATTTGTTCTGGGAATTTAAGTAAAGGTAAGAGAGGAGAAAGAGTATTTTCAAAAACTTTAGACTGAGTATATGAAAAATGCCTTACTAGTGCTAGGTACTAAATCATGGACATACCTTTCCAGGAAAAAGGTGGAAGCCTGTGCCTTAAGCAGTTTAAAATCGTAGGAAGCAATCCTTCACTAGCAGATAGGATGTATGGAAGAACAGGTTACACAGACACTCAGGACCTGAGGAAGGCAGAAAGTGCCTTAGTCACCACAGGTACAGCAGGAAGAGGATGAGCCATGACACCCTCGGGCTCACACGGCTTTCCAAAGGGGATATTCCTGTGCATAACTTCACACTTGGCTATTTGCAGACCTGCAAATCTAGTGCAATTGATGTCTTCCTCTCTATATCCTATAATTTGAGAGCTGAAAATCACTTATAGTAGAGGGAGTGCTGTCTAAACGTGAGAGTAACTTGATGTTTAAATAGGCTGTTTTTTAAAGATTCTTCCAACTTGCTACTGATCATCTCTCAGTCCAACAGCTCAGTGCTGGTTTCAAGGGAGTAGGATACTTTCTCCAGTCCAATGTCCTCATTTCCTGTGTGTCTGAACAATAATTTACAGCAGTGTCACACAGTCCCAGAAATATTATGTTGCCAAGGTCAGTATGTTTAAAGATGTCACCACTGTTACTCACCTCTCCCATCCTCTTGCCAGGTGTTACTGCCCTCGAAACAAGGACAACTTTTTGTGGATCAGCACTGGGGCTGCTGCAATACTGTATTAAGGCCAATCCAGGCTGGAGTTATTTTTCTTCAGAATACTGAGCTGACAGTGGCAATCTAGGACCTGATTCCCCGGAGGATCAGATGTCTCTGCCTTGGAGAGGAGCAAGGCTGAAGGTGGTGTAACCTCAGGCTGCTGATTTAGTCTGCTGGCCCAAGCATGCTGGAGCCTGGTTCAGCATCAGATAGTAGCAGTGATGGAGAGGTTCTAGGCAACGTGACAGGGACTAGAGGCCAAGTAGATTGTTGGTCTGATTTTGCTGGTTGTGGAGAGCTTGTACATAGTGATAAGCCATTTTTGAATACTGCCAGGCAAGAGCTTGAGGACTGGCTATCTGGAAATCCATGGGACGTTCTCAATCTTCTGCCCCAGTGGAGGAGACAGAAGAGTGAAGTAGGTATACACAGCAGCAGGACAGCAGGGAAATGTGGAGGAGTCACAGCTGGAAGGACTCCAGGTGACTCTTGAGGACTTGCAGGAACAGCCATGATTTGGGGAATTGGTTGCTGAGCAGGGGGAGCTACATCTTGGTGTGGAGGTGGGAGGAGGCAGGAATGGAAGCCCAGGCCTGAAGGGAAGGGAATTCCCAAGGGTAGGCTGAAGTCCTGGTGTGGATGGGCTCCTGAGAGCAGGGGAGCCCAGGCAGGTGCCCAGGTGCTGTGCCAGGGTGCAGCTCCGGGAAGGATCTGTCCATTTGTTGTGTCCCCCCTCCAGCCACTGGGCAGCACGTGCCCACCCTTGGTTCTCTGCCTCTGGTGGGTCTGGGCACTGCCAGGGAGCTGCAGTTCCACAGGGAGACCTGTGCAAACACATGTGCTTTGTGCAATGTCTATGCTCCCACAGTCAGCTTCTCTTCTTTCTCTGTTACATAAAATTCAGGCTCATTACTTTTCCTTCCCTGTTATTTTAGTTAAAAATCACTTTTTTGGTTAAAAAAAACCAAACAAAAACCTAATATTCTATAACTGTCAGGGAAGCCAAAACTTTTCAAAACTTAATTCTTCAGAGCACTTTGGAAATTCCCGCCAGAAAACATCATATGAGGCAACTGGAGGGAACCAAAGGTGGTTTGAGAGTCATTTCTTGGGATATCAGACTTCAAGGAAAACAAAATAACAATAACCTGTGAGAAGCACAAAGGCCTATTGTTCTTCCAGAAGCTCTCTGACTGTTCCTGCCCAGAGGAGCTTCCTCATTCTTTCCCGGTTATTTTTCAATCCACTTCTTTCCATTTCCAAAAGACAGAATGTGAAGCGGATCAATGAACAAAACAACAAATCTCAGGTTTCCTAACAACAAGCAAATACTGCCAGAGCCCATCTGACAATGCCCAGGATGGAGGATCCCTTTGAGAACACCAGCTGGCACCAGAGGGGAGCAGGAGATGGCCAGACCCAGCAGCAGCAAGGCTGACAGAGCACTCTGTCTCCTCTTGAAACTGAGGGAATTAAGTCTTTTTACAAAACTTTATGTAGAAAATCTTATTTTCATTTGTTTTCCTAGATTGATGGGGTGTGATTCTTCCTGCATTATTTATGGAGAGATGATTTAGCCACATGATTAACTAACAGAACAACCAATTACACACATATTGTAGTAATTGTGAGTTTGCATACAGAAAACTCACCATGGAAATTACATGAAACAGGCTCATGTCAGCGAAAAGGAGGAAGACTGGCTGTTAGAGCAGGAGGAGCGTAGACTACGTCTTCCCATACAGACCCGTCACCTTGCTTTGCTTTAGCCCTCATGGAGATTCTTTTTCAAAAAACACTATTGGTGGCATTTTAAAACCCCTTCAGTTTACTACATGCTCACATTTGGCATTTATTATGTTGGACAGTGACTCAGATAAACTCCTTGTGGCCTGTGTTTGTTGCTAAATGTTTTTACTGTGCAAAAGACATTTGGATGGGGGTGTTACAAATGGGAGGTGTTTGTGTGGTGGCTTGCAGCCAGCAGCCAGTGTGGCCTCTGCTACTTGGGACACTTCCTCAACCTTTAGACTGGAAAAAAATAAATACATATAGGTATTGCAGAGGCCCTGTAGAACGGCTGCTCCCAAGAAATACAAGTCTTCAAATATCCATGACTTCCCTGTTAGGAAGTTTGAATCATTCCTTGAAGGACTGGGTAGCTTAATGGTTGAATCCAGGAAGCAGAAAAATAGGTTAAGTAAGTGAAAGAAGCACAAAATGATAGCAGTAACCTGTAGGCAATCTCTGTTTGTCCCAGAGGAATATTGTCACAGAAAGGCAAAATGGTTCTGAGATATATCTGGAATTAAAAATTCACAAATTCAGACTACCTACTCCCAATCCCAAAATAATTTGCTGTAAGGTTTATCATCGTCTCAGCACACTGATGGTGAACTAGGAAAAATGCCAGCTAATTCAGGAACAGAGGGGACTGGGCAGCAGCGTAAAGAAAATAAAGAGTTCTGTGATTTGTATCTCACTCTAATAAAAAAGGCCAACACCAAAATAGCAGTTCTAAGCCTAATTTTTCTTTATGGATTTAAACTCATTGTTGTACACCAAGGAGGCAAATACATCTGTGTATCTACACTATTACTGTCAGTGATACTGAGAGAAGGAAAGGCAGTTGTTACGATCACCAGAAATATAAATATATAATTAAGGTTAAAGATGGATGCTGAAAGCTGATAAAGGGAACCAAAAAATCACTAGAGCATGTCCTCTAAATATCCTGGTCTTTCACAGAGAGCACACCTGGAGCAGCAGAGTAGAGCACCGCACAGCAGCTCATCTTCCAGCAGCAGCTCATCCTGCGGGAAGAGCGCAGGACAGCCATGGGTGGGCACAGTCCCCCTCCCCGGGGCTACAGGAGAGTCTGATAACAAAATAAGCCCAAAACTAACATAGCTAACATGCTATGGGCTTTGCAGGAGACATCCTCAAGTGCTGTAACACGAGCAGTTCAGCACAGTCCATCCATGAATTCAGTGCACCGAGGCTTTGGGGCTCTTACACACCCCAGGGTGCATCTTGCAAATCTCAGGTGACACCACTTTCCCGGAGAAGCATGGTAATGGGGGAAACAACGTGCCATAAACCATGGTCATGTTCAGCCACCAGCCTCAGGTGGCTTTTCACTCAGCCTTTACAACAGCCATAAACCAGGCTTGTGTCAGCCACCGTGCTGTGCTCATGGGGACACAGACACCTTCCCCACAGAGCCAGTCCTGCCCATCAGGTGTTAATTTATGTACTCAGGAGTGATCTGTTCACTCAGAGTTTTAGAAGGGTAAGTGCCAGCTACTGGGGTGCTCATTGGGTGACCTGAGGTCTGGGGCTCCCCGTGTGGGATGAACCAGGAGTGCTGGGAAGGGCTCTCTGCTCCCCTGGCCAGCCATGTGTGCTCTGCATGGCTGGAGAAGGGCCATGGGAAACCTGTTAGGAAAAAGTTCCTGTTTGGCTTATGAAAGCAAAGGTGAGCCCCAAGTTAGGCACATGGTTTTACTTGTTATTGCCTGGGACCAAGGTCAGGTGTGCCACCCTCCATCCAGCAGTGAGGAAGTGCCTCTGCACTGCTCCTCAGCATGTCTGTGATGGGTCAGGCTGTGCCCTACACATTTGTCATTTTTCCCAAAAGCAGCAAGGAGATCAGCTCTCGAATGAATACATCCAGAGTGCTCCACGTGTCGCTCCAAGAGTGTGCTGTGCAGGGGAGAAACCCACCATGCCTCCCAAATTATAAAAGCTGCAAGAAGAGCACAACAGTGCTATCAAACATCAGAGAACCTGATCTGCATGGGACAATGTGCAGAAACCAAGTCTCATCATTTCTGTTGTTCCTAGAGCATTGTTTATGTAGGGTCCTTAGACATATTTGACTGTATTTTAGTGAGACTCTTGTCTGTCTTCCCTCGTTTCTCAATGGGTTGCCGTGCTGAGAGTGCAGGAAGAAGCCTCCTCCATTCCTTTCCCTCCTGCTCCCCTGGGGATCTCTCCCTGCCCAAATTGCAAGCAGATTGATGTGTCTGGCATCCAGAGAAGTGGGAAAACAAACGACTCTCTCACAGTCCCCATTCCACCCCTTGCCTGCCCTGTGAGCCCAGCTGGGCTATGTGTGCTGGCTGTGCACAGGCCATGAGCTGCTGCACCCAGCCAGCACTGCAGGGCCATGGGAAGCTTTGTCCCAGTGCTCCTGTGAGAGACATGTGCTTTGACACTCATTCTGGCCCCTGTGAGAGAGGTTAGACTCCTGAAAAACTGCCTACCTTAACTTTACCACTTTTTAGTTTTCCCTATTCTACAGGCTGCAGCATAGTGGATTAAACATCTAGAAAAACCTGCTGTTGGAATTTTTTTCAGCTTTCAGTGGTTCAGATGAGGCGAGCAATCAAAGGGCAAGGCAGAGGCATGGCTTTTCATTGCTGCTATAAACAATCAAACTCAGACTTCGCACCATGTAGAAGGCTGTGTTATAAACAAGCACGGCTGCTATCATATTACCATCCCCAGGCTGATTTATATAAACTGCCTTCTGAGCTCTGATTAGCTTCAAACACATGTGCTGTATAGGCAGAGCAGATTGCTGGAATAAAATTTTCAGTAAGACTTCTAATTATTCAGGTGCCTACTAGTGAGAAATTTCTGTTTCGGGGAAGTTGCATGCAGTTTCTGAAGTGTTTTAGGAGGAAAGTAGTTAAGCAAATGAAGATAGACTGGTATTTCTTTCTGAGGAGGCTGTGTCTCTGGGCTGTGCAGGCTGTACATGAGTCAGGAGCAGTAATTGTTCAGTAGATCACTGGAGGGACAAATAAATGCATTGTAAAGTTAAGGTAGAATGCAAACATCTGCATCAGGCCCTTCTAATTTATTCTATGAAAGGAATATTTACAGCTAGCGAAATCCAAGGAGTTTTCTGGCATATGTTCAGAGGTCATGATCAGGGCTGCTATAAGTGAACCTGCACAGCTCACACTTGACTACAAAAAGACTTTCTGTCAAGGCATATCGCAGGAAGAACAGTATTCCTTCCACTCAATAATTCAGAAATCACAAAAGCCCTTGATTATAGACTGTGTTCTGCTCCTGTGATATAAACCCCTCTTCCCCAAAAAGATTTCTGAGGTCAAGACTCCCTCTGCATTTATGTGCAGAGCCAGACCTACCTATGCCGAGAATATATCAACTCCTGCCTGTTCATATGGCAGTGCAGTAAGGCTGGGGACACAAGAGTTAAACATTATGGTGGAGGCTTAGCTGCTTAGAAAAGTGCTGCAAAGGACTAGGAAGCAGCTGCCCCAAAATAAACTTGGGAAGGTGCAGTGTAGTGCTGCAGCTGAGCCCTGCATTACCAGAGCAGTGGCACTAATGTGCGAAATGGGCGAGCCTTTATCAGGCAGAAGTCCCCGCTGGCCTGGATTCCCGTGCAATTGAAAGCAGAGTCATCTGCAACAATGGGAGCTTTATTTATCCTGCACAATTGCTGCCAAAGCAGTCCTGGGACGTCCATGAGACTGCTATGAATACGTTTGGAGCGGGACGAATCTGGCAGCGCGCTCCGAAACTGCTACATCACCGGTCTCAGGTCTGCCGGCTGGCTGCACTGACCGGCAGTTTTTGTGCAGGTTTGCCGAGGAAATTTTAAAGCTTTTAGGAGCCTGAAACGGCACTGTTCAGCCTGCCTGCCCCTGTGGAGGCTCACGATTGCTCTACCCTCTAGAGGCAGTGGCGAGGATGTAATCGCTGCTGTTCTGGGAGCTGATGGAGACTGGGAGTCAGGGTTATGGACTGTGCCCAGCCCCGCATCCCCCACACGCTCATAGCTCCCACTCTGCTGGTGGGTGTTTCCAGGAGTAAGGCATAAAGAGATAAGTCAAGGGTAAAACGAGAGTTGTTTTACATCCTCTGTCTGAGGGCCCCCAGGACCCCATCATGAGATTGCCTGGTTTTTTTTTATTCAGGGTAGTAGGTGTGTACCAAAGGAAGCAGAATTTAAGTTTTTCCTTTGTCAGGGACATTTGGCACTTTTTGATGTGCTGCACGGTGCTTGTCAGCAGGGCAGAAATCCGTGGCCATCTGAGTGTCCTACTGAACTGTGCTTAATGATATTAACCTCGCTAATACAACCTACTTCTTCCCAGGACTAAGAGTCATCCGGCTTTCATGGGAAACAATCATGAAACTAAATCTGCTTCCAGCATGTAGGACTCCTGAAAGAAGAGTCACTTACTGACAAGCCTGGACTCGATACCAGAGAGGCAGCAGGGCTGATAAGTTTGCACCAGAGAGCAGCTTGGCAGGTTAGAAGACTTTTCACCAGACATTATTACCAAGCTTGTAGTGCCTAGAGAGCAGTGAGAATTTGGGAGCATCAAACTGATAACTTGTCTGGAAAGGTCACGGGTTGCATCGGGGAAGATGGAGCCCTTACAGCAGAAGGATTCAATGTTCTACAAGAGCTTGGGAAGAGACGTGGGAAAATACTTCACTGCCTCCTGGCCAGGGTCTTTCTGTAGGAGAATTTTCAAATCCTCACTGAAAGTAAAATAACAGGAAGAATTTTAAGGGGACTAACCTTTCCTGTTTTGTGAATGTGCCTCTTCTTTATGTAGTCTTCCTGGCTCCTCACTACATGAATCCTCCAGATGTGAGGGCTGAAGAAAAGCTCAGACAAGATCAGGATTGCTTTTGGTGAACAAAAAGAAGTAGGGGACAGCAAAACAGCATGACAGGTACTCTGTGGGGTGATGCTGACCTTATTTCCTAATGGGCTGAAAAGAGAGAGGCAATAAGCAAATATAAAAGGATAAAAGGAAATTTTATATTAATGTCTACTTGATCTCTTCCCAGAGTGAAGGTGAGAACCTTACACCCCTAACTTGAGAAATAGAGTCTCCAATGCGTTGTTACTTTGTTCCTTAAGAGAAAGGCTTCTATTCTGCACTGCAGTCCAAGTCACAGGCCAGGTGGGGGATGGAAAGGCAAACTTTGAGATATGCTGCCCAAGCACAAGGAACTTGTCATGGATCCAGAATTAAAGCCCGGTGTAAAGCCCAGAGTACCGCAGTGGCAAGCCCCTAACATGCCAAATGTCACAAACTTCTCAGCAATGCACAGAGATGTCACCAAAGTTTCTGTGCGACATTCAGTTGTCATTTCTCTCTGGAGATATGCAGGAGGACACTGTCACAGCCTGCAGGGCCACCAATGTGAGCTATGCAGTGCATGCGAGCCACGGAAGAGTCTCTCTCGTTATCAGATGCCTGAGAGAATCTTTGTTATCCTGATACTGAGAGCAATAAGGTGATAAATCAATGGAAAGCAAAGCTTGCGGGTCGAGAGTGGCTCAAAAAATATCTGGCAGTCCCCGAAGTGTTCATCCTCCCATCCCATCATCACCTCCAGTTTGCTTAGTGCTGTTTGAGTTTCGTTTTCGTTTAACCTTACATTAGCTCTGGCATAGTGGCAAACTGTGAGACAATTCAAAACCAACCTGCTTACTTCTTGCCTCAGCTCCTACATCCCAACCTGTGAGACACCTTGCAGGAGGAAGAACAAAATGTGCTGTCCTGCTTTCTTAAAAGACTGTAGGGATCTACAGTGCTCCAGGGAAGGAGAGGCAAAGCTCAGCAGTGGAGCAGGGTGGAAGGGCTGGCAGGAGATTGTGGGAAGGCACAGAGACCAGATCCCATCTCGTCTCCCTTGTTTTAGTCAAATCACTCTCTAAATGTGTACTGCAGGGCTGTCCTGAGCAGCTCAGTTTTTGCTACAGGCAGCTGTGATACAACACTCAAATACTGAGGTGGTTGCTTGGCCGTGATAGCACAGCTCAGTGGTAGAAGCCTGTCAGTGGGGAAATGGATCTGTGGAGTGCAGTGGTAGGGGAGATAAAAGGTCAAAATGTTGAACTAGAAATGCTGCTATTGGTATGCAAAAGGATATAAACCGATCTCTTAGTATGAAAACATGATAAAATAATGTAATGTTCATTGAGCAGAGTAACACAGGGACCTATTTGGAACCTCTCTTCAGCCCCCCCAGATTCAGAAGTATTAGACAAGTAATTTTATTTTCCTGTCACAGCTCATTATGAAAGGACATGGCATGCTCTGCACCCTCTCTGGTCCTAAGATTGGTCTTTATCTCTGTAGTGGTTTTGTTTGCATTTCTTACCTTTTGCGAGATAAGAATTAGGAGGAATGCAAAGCAGGCTCCAAACTTCAAAGAATATAAAGAAGTTTATTAATGGAACTAAAAGAAAAAAGGAATAATAAGGGTCAGAATAAACCTTCAGAACACTTCTCTTCCCCCCATCCTCCTCCCTCCTCCCACTTACAACATAAAGACACAAACTTGGGATTATTTCAGTCAGTTTACCACCTCTATAATAGTCTTTCATGAGTTCATTTAGGGAGAGGAGTCTCTTTTGCCTTGCTATAGCAATTTCTCCACAAGAAACTGTTTTCTCATGTCCTCAATGTCACAGCTCAACAGCCGCCTGGGGTGGTTTTCTGCTGGCATGTGAAAGTCCCTTCCCTCGACTTACAGCTTTCCCCACAACTGTTTTCGAGGGTTCAATCTTAGCTAATGGGGTACTATTTTAAGGATGAGCTGTTCAAGAGCATCTTCATCTGTCTCTGGGATCATCTTCATCTCTAGGAACAGAGGTCTTCTTCTTCCTTGGGAGCAAGAGTCTCCACTTCATCATTATCTCTCTCTGATCAGGTTTCTCATTGGATCACAGCTACTTCAACATTTCCTTATTTCAGCACAGGCACCTTTGCTCGTGGCAGTTTGAACGCTCCACCCCCCATGCTTTCATGAAATTACAAAAGGGTCCTCTGATGTATCATAGTCCATCATCATAGCTTTACAAAAGAATTTCAGCTTTTAGATTAGGTTTGAAGCATCTCCTCTATCTCCTCTCTCTGGGCTTCAGCTCTTTCTTCTTCACTGGCTTTGGTGTCAACTATCATGGTGTCTTTTCATGTGCCTTTGCCTTTCCCTTTCCTCTGACCTGGGAGAGGATTGATGTCAGCAGATTTCATTTCTTTTGGGAAACTTACAGCGCTGAAAGTGTTGATCTTACCTGGGCCTTGCAGCTGGAACTTATCATTTGCTGGTGGTCACATGATCTCTGCCAAACAGCGGCCGCATCAGAGAGGGGGCCATCCATGCTGCAGGACTGGTTTGCACGGAAATGGCCACGATTTTGCTAAGCCGTGCTAGGGGGGAGCCAGCCCACAGAGAGCCGCAGGCCGTGGCTCGGCCCCTGCCAGGCCGAGTGGCCAGGGCCAGCCCGGCCCACCAGGCCGAGCAGGCACCCCAGATACCTGTCCAAGGGCCGGAAGCAAGAGAGAGATTCCCGGGCTTGTTCATATTTAAATGTGTATTTTACAGCGGCATGTCCAGCTTCTTAAGTGGCTTAACAGAGTTGTCAATATTCAAATTAGCCAATTGATTAGTTCTATCAGGTCTGGAGGAAGTTACAACAGCCCCTTGCAAAAACATCTCTTCCGTGGCTGGTGGAATCTTTTTTCTTAACTAAACCCCCAAGCCGTACTAACCCATGACAATCTCATAATGTTCTGTATGTGAAAGTATCCTGATCTTTGATCAGCACTAGACCTACACAAATAAAGTTAGAGCAATTTCACTGGATGTTATCTCCAGAGAGGGCAGGATTAGGAGCAAAAGATCAATGTAAGGTGCATTGACAGAGCTGGATGCTGAGCTATGTCTAAGTGTTTCTCTGAACAAGAGCAACGCTTGGCTTCTGTGCTGTTTTCCAGCTGGTTCTGCTCTGCATGGTGACTAATGTTACACTGATCTAGTGGAATAATGTCAAAGATCATATCAAAATAGTCCTTCAAGTACAGTTTGCTACAAATCAAGTTGTAAATGGGGTGAAAAGCTTGAAAGAAACATTGACTCACCAAGCTGAAGCTGTTTGGGCTTTGCCCAAAACATCCTTTAAAAACAAAAATTGCTTGAAGAGTCCTCAATTCTTTAATAGGATGCCCCAAATTAAGAAAGGGTACAGAGAGATACAGGCTCTGCTATAGCAGGATTTCTGGTGTGTGTATCATTGCTGCCCAGCAGCCAGATGTGGGTCTGCTCCTTCAGAGGCTGCCCTTGTGCTGGCTCTCCCACCTTGCTCTGGATTAGTGATGCTGCCCAGTGCCTCAGATGCTGCTGTCAGGGACTGTGGTGAGATAAGTGTGATGACTCACGCCTCTGCTCTGTTCAAGGGTGTAAATATCGTACAGCTTCTCTTTATTCTGAAAGAAAAAAAAAGGAGAGTTTTTGGAGTTTCTGAGCATAGTGCATGGCAGAGCCACAGGCAGACTGCATTACATTCCTGTGAACTCGCAGATTCTCTTCTTTTTTATGGGAGATATTTTTCATTTCTTTCACCGAGTCAGGGGAGAATCATCTTCCTGTCCACCTCCCATTCTGTCCTCCACAAAAATGTTTCACTAGAACATTTCTGATGGTGCCAAAACCTGATAAAATACAGCACTGTCAAAATATGAATCGGTCACAAAGCACCTCACTTCTGGTGAGGTGACACAGATTAAAAACCAGGCTGGGGAATTCCTGGTGGATTTTCTAGAGCCTCATCTTCTTTTACCATTATGCATAAAACAAAGAACATTTTTATTTGTGGAATGCAACAACTTGCTTAAAACAAGACAAGCAAACGAAAACACAGCCCTGCCTCCTTTTTTTTTAGTAAGTTTGCAAACCGGCATGGTCTAGCCATTCATCCAAGAAAATTTAGAGGAATCTGAAACCCTTTCCCTTGGCAGCAGGACAGAGGACTGAATTAAATGGGAAAGCCAGCTCTTGACAGCAGAGAAGTTCCCTTCTGGTACGAGACATAAAGATTCACATTCTCAGCTGTTAAAACAGAGATTTAAATTACACCAGGAAATATCTCCTTCTTTCTCAGGTTGACTCCAAAAGGGAAGATGAAACAAAATAGGAACCAAGATACAAACTGAATTATTTAAGCACTGACTTATGACTGATTCGGACAAATGAACTCCTGTCACCAAATGTCTTGGTTGTTTGAAGGTGCCATGTGCCAGTGAAAGGCCACTGGCTTTGGACTGGAGGTGTTTGTAACCCAAGGCACAAGAAGCCACCCAAGAGACCCTGGGGACTCGTAAACCAGGGCCCTTGGCCCGTTCCTGCAGACACCAGGGGGACATGTGTGGGCAGGCGGGAGCCGTTCTCACTGACAGGGAACAACCCTGGCTCTGTGCAGTCTGGCAGAACAGGCTGACACAGGCAGTCACTGTGCAGTGAAGTCTCTGCAGGATCCCGGGGCAGTAAGGTCAGCCAGGGACTGGGGCCATCCCCACCACCCACACCTCACTGGGGGAAACGGGGCTGGAGTGTCTGAACAGCACCGAGAGAAGGAGGTGAGGGGCTCCACCTCAGCCTCACTTGCAGTCCCCCCTCCTCTCCAAAATTTCACTCATGGATGACCCAGCAGATGGCAGTCATCAGGCCAGGGATCCTTATTCACTCTTACGCAGTTAAAATCTCATTGATTTCCATCTGATGACTTCAGAAGTGGTTGCCATACCCAGGTTGCCTCAGGTCATATATTTTGTCTATTTATATCCTTGCAAAGGAGAAATAAATACAGGTAGATGACATGAGAAAGTGCCCTGAACCAAGCAGAAAGCTTTAGTGATAGCAGTTTTATCATGTCTAATGATAAACTTAATATTGCAGAAAATGCTAAAAGCCAGAAGAAATGAAAACAATTTGTATCTCTGTGGCTGAACTGTAAACTATGACACCAGGGCAGTTCTATCCAGAGAAAGAAAACCCACCCCCCTCAGTGGTTTCTATCACACTCAACAGTTAAAAAATGATGCTGGTGGGTAAATCTTGCTCTAGACAGAATAAAGCATGGCCCAGCTGCAGTGCAGAGCTCATTTCCCTGTCTGTGTGTGCACAGCAGTGCACTCTCTGTAATGAAGGATAATTGTGTCAGTACATAATCAGAGATAAAAAAGCGGGTGAAATGCCAGTGATGAGATCAGCATGGCAATCCTCCGAAAGAGATAAATATCTACTTGCCACATGGTTTGGGGCCAGGTCTGGCACTAGGGTCAAGGAACTACAGCTAGGCTGTTGCACGACCCTGAGGAGAAGGTTTAACTTTTCTTTGTCCCATTTCCCATGTGGTGCAAATGAAAGCTGATTGTTCAGATGAATGTCACCTTTCCGCAGAGGACCCATGAAAAATTCAGGCAATACTTGAATCATTTAAAGGTTCTTTCCAAGATGCACTGGAGCAAAGTATACAGAGCAGTTCAAAGGCTGGAAGACTTGCAAAAAAAGTTTAAAGAGATTATTTATGACTTAGCCAAGCACTGATTAATGGACAGTGTGTATGGAGGCAGCCAGGATCCATGTCTACATGGAAGGAGGGAATGGGCAGTAGTGAAAGTATCAGTTATACTCTCACAGGTCCAGCTGTTGACACAGTGGCTGGGAGAAGTCTAAGTTGTTCTGTAAGTTGTGGTACTGAACATGAGACCTTATTCTAGAGACACAGTGGAAGAAGGGATTAAGGTAGAGAGAGAGATTTGGGAAGAAAAGGGGTTTGCGGAAGAGGATAAGGTGGAAGACACGATGATTGCAAAAGGGGAAAGGAGCCAGTAAGTGTAAGACAGCAGGGTCAAGAGTTGGTAGAGGCTCTCCCTGGGCATCCAAGGACAGCAGAAATTTCTTCAACCTTGTCTAGGAGGTGGTGGGACCTTAGAAGTGAGACCCCAGCATGGCTGGGATGCTCCCTCCTCTCCATCCTCTGTGACTGAAATGAGTGTTAAACACTTGGTCTGGGCAGCACCCAGATCTAAACTCCAATATCCTGTTGGAAATGTGCAGGTAAGGACCATTAGTGTTAGAGCCCCAGATAAAGGGCCGTTTTTACAGTGCAGGTGGTCTCATGGTCAGTGCCATCAAGAGGAGGGGCCCGAGGCAGCCCTGACGAGCAGCCTTGCTCTGACTCGTGAGGAGCGTGCTTGGCCACGCAGCCGAGCGCAGAGAGACAGGGCGTTGTTAAAACCACTCCTTTGTGGGACATTCCTTTTTTTAAAGGCCATTCATATAATGCTGGGACAAGAATGAGAAATGCCTTGTCTTGGGCTTCCTGTTGTCAAAGCAAAAAATGATCCCATATCCTCCTGCACGGGCGCTGGCCTGGGCCCAGAATGCTCTGATCACAAGCGGGGCCGCGGGGCTGGCACGGCACGGCAGGGCTGGGGCTACTCCTCCTGCCCCTGGGCACTTCTCCTCCAGCTCACATTTTATTTTTAATTCAGCAACTCAGAGGGATGGAGAGAGGAAGAGGTGGGTGCTGCTGCCCTGGGTTGAAGTCCAAAGAGCATTGTTTTCTCATTATGAGCATTGTGTTGCCATCATGGATAATTATAATTTTACATCTCATTTCATTTTTTATGGAAAACCACACAAAAGCACTGAAGCCAGAAACTTCTTGGTGACAACCCAGGAGATGTCTGTTGTTCTTCCTGACTGTATTTTATCTTATGGGGATTTGAGGGTATTGCTGTGGAAATGCCAGATATTAAAACCTCATTATACTTCCGTTTGCAAAACAGATCTTAATTGCTCGGCATCCTAAACAATTACCCTGGCAGGCAAATTCTGGAAAAATTAACAGCCAAAAAGGATAAAAAATGTTTTCTTTTTTCTTTGTTGAAACAGCAAAATCTGCATGTAAATTCACTTAATCAGCCAAAACACCCTGCTAACGCAGCCCTTTTCCCAAGGAGGCACTTTTCCAATTTTCTGAAGTGGAGCTACTTGTGTTTCCTAAACCTCGTTCCAACTATAGCTATAATATAAAGTTCAATGTTTTTCTGCAACCTGTCCCAGCATATGGAGCTCTGCTATGAAGCAGAGAGATGTACTCCATCCTTGCCTTCATTGCCTTTCCTGCGTAACTCACATGAGAAGTGGGAAGTGCAGAGCCCCACTAGCCCCGAGTGGCCAGCACTGCAGATCAAGCACAACCCATCTTGGCACTAAGGGTTAGCAAGGCAGCGCTGGTGATTTCTGGTATCTCCTTGTCCAACATAAAAAAATCTCATGCACTTTTGCTGAGTCTCCTGAGGGATTCCTAATGAGGTAGGACTGCCGTGGATTTACTGGAAAATAAGCGGTGGCATCTAATAGAATTGTCTTGCTTTCATGGGGATTCCAGTCCTGGAATTCCTGTCCTTGTGTTTGACTGAGTTCCCTGTGGTTTCTGTTACCCCTTGGAGTCTCAGTTACATCAGCCACAGGTCTCCTAATTGTCAGTTCAGGCTTTGCTTAAAGCAAAACCACTCTCATGATGTTCAGTGGGTATTGCTTTTATGGCAGCCATTTCACTAAGTGATGAATATTATTCGAACGCTTACTTGCCTTGGAGAAGATTAATCTCTTTTGCTGTTTCCCCCTCTGTAGCGAGCAGTGATTCCTCGACTCTGGAGATCTGACTTCTGAAAAGCTTGAAGTGAACGGTCTGTGTGCTGCTGCTCCAAGGCAGTGCTCGGCCATCAGACAGTTCCTGAGTCTCCTCCAGGTCACCTCATCCAGCGTCTCTGAAAGGGCCATGAGTCGGTCATGATGCACAGGCTGCTGCTGAAGAATGGTCCAAATGAGCCCTTGAGCACAGGGCTGGCTGTACATCTGTCTGTTCACAGCCCTTCCCTGAGGGCTCAGGCAGAGCCTGCTGACCCCCCAAAAGCACCCCCTTTCTGGGCAGCTCCCTGGAGACCCCGGGGTGCCCTGCACCTCCCTGAGGGAAGGGTACACTGCCCTCACCGCCCCCGAGCCCATCCAGGCATCAGGATCCTGCAATAATTTACACACACCTGATAAAGCTTCTGGAATACCTGAAAACTAAGAGTACAGGACCCCGTGTAGGTCCGTAAGATAGAGCAGGGGCGAGTGCATTGCTTGGGTTGGCTTTGGTTTAGCCGCATTTTAAGACTGCTGACGAGATGACAGAGGGGCGGTGATGCAACTCTCCTCCATAAGACTGTTGTCGCCTTGCCCAGCCAGCAGTTCAGCACGGCACTGGCTCCAAGGAGTCAGGAAATTTCTGAGATCACTGCTCTCCTTTAGGGGCTGTAACTATTTAAAAATGCCAAAAGATAAATGGACATTATGAATTGCGTAACTTTATGTTTCATGTCTCAGCTCCTCGTGGCCAATAGATGTTTATTTCGTGAAAGTTCAGTACCTGGATGGAAAGCTGAGGGCAGGTGTGAGTGTTCCAAGCACAGAGCCAGGAGCTCTGCGGCTGCTGAATGCTCCAGGAGGAGCCCGGCACAGGGAGCTGGGCATAGGGAACTGGATGCTGGGCTCTGGGAGCTGGGCGCAGGTACCTCCCTGCCCCGCTCTGAGCCCCGGGCGCTGCTCAGGGCAGCGATTTAATGCTAATTGGAGCTGATCGCCGTGATTTCCAAAGCACTCAGCGTTATTGTGCACACCTTTTCAATCTTCTCCCTTGGTTCAGTACACAGGCTGCGGTTTCCATTGGCTCCTAGCTAATCTCGCTGCCCCTGGAGGGGCAGGCTGGGCTCAGGAGGCTAGACAAGGACCAGGAGCCAGATCCGGGCCGGGCCAGCTCATCCATCCCCTCCCTCCACTCTCCCCTGCACCCTGACCTCCTCCCCGCCTCAGCTGAGATTCTGTTCCCTTTAACAGGTGTTAGACAGAGGTTTTATGTGAAATACCAGCATGAAGGTCCCTGAAAATTTTTTCTTCCCAGGAAGCAACACATCCACTGGTTATCCCAGGAACATCTGCTCTAGAAGCGTTTACAGTGATATTAGTCATTCACAATCGGCTTTGGTTTTCTTATTTCATTAGAAAGACATAGCTGTAAAGCTGCGCAATGAAAAAAACCAAACCCAAACCCAATTAGGATCATAAGGTTCTCCATTTGAATTTGGAACATTGCTTTAGATACACTATGCAGGGACAGAGGCACCAAAGACCCAGAGATTATGCAGCACCTAAAAGCAAACACGCTGGAGAGTGTTTCTGGTGAGAAAGTGCCTGTTGAGACCTTTCACACCTCTCTAAAGGCAAAGGGACCTTGTCCGAGGTAACGGAATCGTCCTGTGCTCAGTCTCTCCCGGTGCTGCTGGGTCGGGAGCCCAGCAGCCGCTGCCGCAGCATTCCCGGGACAGACCTAGCTCCACACTGGCTGCCACGGCCTGCCAGGCACAGACCTCGCTGACAGGATCTGAAGGAATCCAAGGTGTCCATGAGGAATCGGCTTTCATCAAAACATCACGATAACTCTGTTACCTTAAACCTGCTCCAAATTAATGTGGGTAACAGCCACCCTGACACAGCGAGCTGCTCCCCTGTGGCAGTGCTCCTCTCTTCCCCTTCATGTGGGAGAGGAGCAGCTCCCTCCTTCCCCCAAGAGCTGTGCCAGTGCTGAGCTGCCAACTCCCAGGCAGAGCCTATCCCTGGCCCCGTGGCTGCCACGGCTGCCCTCCGCAGACCCCCACCCGAAAAACTTTAATTCTGCACAGATTTTTCCAGGGTGAGAACAGTGATGCAGGAAGGGGGACCTCCTCAGACCTGCTGAATGCATCTTAAATCTGCGAATCCCTCTCTGATATTAGACAGAGACGAGCTCACAGAGGGGCCATCTCTGATCCCACTTCTGGAGAAAAGGAAGTTTCATTGTTTTGCCCACAGGCAATGACACTGACACAAACATTTAGTGTGCACAATGACAAATCCTCTGTATCTGAGCACATTCATACTTCAAGAATCACCAAGAGGGATTTAAGCACATCTGAGTGCTCAGCAGGTACGGGAAGGACAGAAGATTGTGCTTAAAACTTTGCAGCCTTGCCTTAACAAGAATTTCTGACAATTCTGTGAGTCAGCCTGCAAGGAGTTCCTGCCAGGTATTGTATGCAAGCCCCCTTTGCTGCAGGAGGATTTTAGCCAAAAAAAGCCCCTTTATGTCAAGTGAGTGGACGCCATCAGTCCGAGCAGGCACAACGCAGGCACAGGGACGCCAGTCTCAGGAGCGAGTAAACCATGGTCCACCTTGGTGGAAGCTAAACACAAGGCAGAGCTAAAGCTGTAAGTAAAGGCTGCAAGTCCGAGGGGAGCTCTGGGGCTGAAAATGTGACTTTTGTGTGGGAAGGGCGCCGGGGGGAGGGCAGCTGCTGGCGCAACCCCCCCGAGCCAGGATGGATGGGAGATGTCTGCTTAACAGCCCACATTCCTGGGCTCTGCCAGCTCCCCTTAATCTCCCGATTTTGCCAACAACCAGCTATTTGTCCCTAAAGTGGGCTGGCGGGGGACAGAAAAGGCCTTTCAGGTACATAGGTTCCTGCGGCGCTGCCAATTCTCAATTATTATATGAGGCATTTCGCAATATTTTGTGCAACTGATTGCCTTTTTTTTTTTTTTNACGCTGGAGTTAGGTCAACACGTGAGAATTTCAGCCCAGATTTTAGATAATTTATTTTCGTAACCCGCAGCTTGCTCTTTCAGAGGAGAAGGTGATTTGGGAAGCCTTGTGCTCTTAGAGGCAGTGCCCACAGAAGTGCTCCTCATCACGGCCTGAGCTCGGGATCAGCCCTATCAACCCGAAGAGCAACTTCCCTAAAACCTGGGAATCTGAGGGGTGAGGTGGACAGACACAGCACAATGTCTGACAGCGAGAAGTTGCTTCCCTTGCAGGAGGGGTGGGATGGAAGATGGAGAGGCCGAGCCGGGGAAGCATGGGGAGCCAGCCCGGGCTGTGCAGGCGGCCCAGGGGCTCCTGAGCTGGGGAGAGCCTTCCCGAGCAAAACGTGTCCCCCTGCGGGAAGGCAGCAGCCCGGTTATTTCGTCATGTCCAGAGTGAGTGTGGCGGTAGGAATGTAATCTTCCTTACAGAGGCATCGCAACACCCAGAGAAAGGTATTTGGAAAAGCTTTTTTGGCACCATCCCATTGAAACGGCGCTCCCAGCACATCTTTCAGCGTGAGGAGCCGAAGGTGTCACAGCACCGACTGGAACGAGAGAAGTGGACGCAGCAGTTTGAAATAAGATGCAAAATAAGTGTGGGCCAGAGCCTGTGCTAAAGATCTGCTCACAAAAGCAAATCACAGGTAACAAGGGACTGCTGGTGCGGGACCATGAGGGACCATGAGGGATCTGTCCCTCTGCCTCACCCGACACAAGCACTAACGATGCCAATCAAATGCTAACGTGCAGCCCATCTGTTCTGTGCCCCACACAAAAGCCGCTGACCTTCCCTCATTAACAGCTAAGTAAGAGGGGTTGGATGGCCCTACAAGTAACCTGGAGCAGTGATTGATACCCCAGTATTTCTCTCTAGAGTATTTAAGTCACTCCTTACACAACTCGTTATTTTAACTCCAAAAGGCTTTTCTTTCCTGGAAACAAACACTCTTAAACAGATTCCCGAAGTTAGAGTTGCGTTAGTGTTTAATAATCTTTGAGGGTAAACTGAATTCCCCCCCCTTAAAGCAGCAGAGAGAAGTTAAACTGATGGTTTCTATTAAAAGAAAACATTCCCTGTGAAATTTTGCCGAGGCGCTCAGCGGAGTGTGCGAGTCACATTTATGGTTAGCTATTCGTGTTTTCACTTTGAAGTGTAGAGTGATGGTGTGGTAAACCCCGCAGGGAAGCGTTTATTTTGGAAGAAAAATTATTTGTTGGAATTACTAAATATATTTTGGGTCTATCTTAAAATAATTAACCCGCCCTGGAAGGTCAGTAGGGGAAGCCTGCAGGGAAGCGCGGCCTCCCTTCTCCTGCCCTGGAAGTGGGCGTTTAGTGAAAGAAAGGAGGAAATGTTGCTTAGCCTGAAGTTAACAGAAATCATTTCAAAATCACCAAACTCTTCGCAGGCAGCGTTCGGCTTCAGGGACACGCGCTCCCTGCAAACATCCCTTAGGACCGAGGGAAGCGCTGGGAAGCGGCTGTGAGGCGGGCTGGGACACGGGGTGACCGCGGGCAGCGGCGGGCGGGGGACCGCAGGGGAAAATAGCGACGGATAAGGGACAGCAGCGATGGACGGGGACAACAGCGAGGGACAGGAGCGACGGGCAGGGGACAGCAGCGATGGACGGGGACAACAGCGATGGGCAGGGGACAGCAGGGGACAGCAGAGACAGACAGGAACTGGCAGCAGCGGGCAGGGGACAACAGGGACAGAAGGGACAGCAGTGACGGGCAGGAGACAGCAGGGGACAGCGGTGGGCAGCAGGGGACAGTAGCGGCGGGTAGGGGACAGCAGAGGGCAGCCAGTCCTCTGTCATTCACCTTCCCAGATTTCTTCCCATGGGTTGCGTGTGCATTGCAGTTGGCATTCCCAGCCTTTCCCAACGCAGAGCAGGTGTCCGGGCTGGCAGCAGCGTCCTGCCCACGGCTGGGCTGCAGGGACACAGCCCGGAGAGCCTCCGCCGTCACCCAGCCCGGGGCTGGCACAGGAGCGCTCCCTGATTGTTGCATAGGTCAAGCAATCTTTGAGCATCCTGTCTCACATCAGACCTTCCCGTGCAGGAGACTTTGTTTATAGCTACAGACACGGTTACAGAGATACAGACTGCGGCTTCCACCGGGAGTGGTTGTTCCTCATCAGACCCTTGGACCCAATTTCCTTTGGGATGTGTCATCTTAAAGCCTTGCAGAGAGTGATGGATTGTATTCAGATAGAAGGTGACAAGCACGATACAACCAAATTATAAAATGAATGAAGTCAGTTGTTATTTCAAAGAAAAATGCGTCTCCCAGAGCTCATAATTTATTAAAATCTGAAATCAAGAGCTGAATATTTATAGTTTACTTTTGTTCCTCTTTCTGGAGCTCTCTAGACAGACATTTTGTTCAGCTGGCCTAAAAAATTAGATCTGCATTCAGAATGAAGAAATCTGAAGTGCTCTCACAGATTTCTTTCCTTCTGGAAGATATTAAGAGTTTAGCCCATGGCTTTTCCAGTTAACAAGCCTTCTGGCCTTTAGTGACTTTGGGCATGGTTTTTGACAACATTGTCCAAAGCACAGCTCACAATATCATGCCATGGCTGTTTTAAATTGGAGTGGTAGAAAGAATAATTATTTCTAGATTATCACCTAAATTGGCATCTGCCTAAGAAATTGGTTTATTTGTTTTAAAAATCTCTTTCAGGAGTTTTTTTTCCCAAATCACAAAGAGTAATTCAACACCCACTGTATAGAAACGGATCACCCACAATCCGAATCACATCTGGGCTTATTATTAAAGACTGCTTATTCAAATTACACTCACAAGTAGTTCCTTAAGGAAATAGACTGAAATTAAACCCAGGTAAGATAGCTATAGCAATCCAAACTTCTTCTCTTTGTGCTACCTTAAAGGTTAAATACAAGCAAATCCCCACCAAAGTCAGCTTGTGTCCAGGGGTGGGCAGCAGCTTTATTCCTTCCATCCCAGTGAAATCCCTACTGAGGAATGAAGCAGATTACATTGAATCCATGGACTTTATACTCACATTCAAAATTAATGGGCATATACCTCTACATGGAACAAAATGAATCACATGCTAATTTTTCAGAAGTGTTTTTAAACCCTGAGTTGAGGGGTTCTCCTGTGCATACACGGCGTGAGACACACACAGCCCTGGCTCTGCAAAGGAAGAGCACGATTCAGAAGGTGAGAAGGAAGTTTTAATAAAACTGGTATGGTATGTGGAAAAAGGCCAAATCAGTAGGAATTCATCTCCTCAGTATAGGCTGGTGCCTGGTAGCAGGTCCTACAGATGTTCTTTAACAGTAAGTATTTTGTGCCTTTAAGTGCATGTCAAAGCCTCCTGACACAGCTGGGAAGTTTAAACCATAAGAACTCTCTGTAAAGGCACCTGCTCAGGAGAAAAAATGGCAGCAAAAGTGACAGCTGAACCAGTCCCTCTCTGCACTACTGCAGTTCGGGAATTCTAGTGCAAACATTGGAAAAAGCTGTTCTATTTACACAGACAGAAGGTCAAAGCCCTGGCTGGAGCTGTGTCTGGTGTCCTCAGGGGCAGGACATCAGGGAGGACATCAGCCCTGAAGGCAGAAGTGGCAGAGGGAGAGGCAAGCACAGCAGGATCCTGGCTCTGGAGCGAGATCCAGTGCCCAGTTTCCTCACTGCTGGACAGGTTTGTTTGGCACAGTTTAGTGTTATGTGACAGCTCAGAGTCATCCATGGGCTGACCTTCCAGCTGGACATGTGAGGAGTACTGGGTTATAGAGGCCTGACAAAATACATGCAAGGACTCCACTCCTTCTCTGGGACAAAGATACCTCCAGTGGAAAGCTCTTTATCCCTGTGGAGACACACTTGAAGTATGGTATTTTCTCCCTGCTGTTAAGATTGTTGCTGACTTTGACAGATTTTTCTCTGTCTAAATAATATTTTCAAGTCAGAAGACAGAACTAGGAAAATCTGCTTAGCACTCAGCCCAAACTTCTACTCCCAAGTTTTACACAAGGAAGCATGAACTGCCCAGATATGCAGAGGATCCACACTTATGCTTCAGGGTAACTGGATTTTCCTCCCAGCACTAAAATGCTCATTTGTCCATGGGTTATTCAGCAGGGAGGCAGCCAGGGGCTCGCCATAGGCTTCCTACAGCCTCTGCAATTATACACCAGAGCAGGGCTGTGCAATTACACAGCCTCTGCCATTCAAATGCTGCAAATCATTTCACAAGCAGTCATTAAAAAACTTGCACAACAACCTTGCTGATAAAGTCCGCATGCTAATCATGCCTGAGCATCACAGGCTGAGGCACAGAAGATTCAAGGACTTGCTCAGGGTCACACTTTGAGGATCATTAGGAATCACTGGTGACTTCCCTCTCATTACGCAGTGCTACTTCTTATATGCAACATCCTCCGTTTGGATTTTAAATACAGATGGTTGATGCCATCTTTCTATTCCTGTTGGAAGGAATCCACGTGTCAAATCGGAGTGTAAAAATACCATATTTTGATACAAACATATGCCATAAAAGGAGATCATGTTAGTAGAGCTTGCAAATCCATAGGTCTTTAAGTCCTGAAGCATCTCAAAGAGCTCTTTCTGAGTATTTATGTGATTTTCACTTTACCACCTCTCAAGTGGAACATAACATTCCCTTAATAGCACACAGAAATACCCAGCATAGAAAGTGAAGAACCACATCCAAGGATAGGTCTGAAAATGAGGAGGGATTTAAACCCAGAAATAAGGTAGTGCTTCAACAAAAAGCTTGATCTAGAATTCCAATTTATTTTCCCTGCTTACCTGAAACACTGTTATGAAAATCTGCCTGATTTTCTGCATATCACAGAGCAGAGGATTTCAGCCACAAAGTTTTAGACCAGGAGAGTGTCAAGTGTGCTGAAGGGTAAAGTCCCCACACTTACACCTTGGTACCACAGCATCCTTCTGCATCACCAAATTGCATTCATTCCTGGGTCAAACAGAAGGAGAAAAACTACTTACAGTCTGGTTTGCTAAAAATGATCCCATAGTATATAACTTCCCAACAGCTTTGTTTTTATTTATAAAGGGGCAGATCAGCATTATTATTACTGGAAATGGATGGAGCCTCGGACTCAGGAAGTCCATAAACCACTGCTGTAGGAGTGTGCACCAGGGAAGAGCTGCTTTGTACTTGCCTCACTGCTGAAGATGGCTGCCAGTCTGCTTGGCCCTTTTCCTGCAGGCTTTGTAGCAGGAACTTGGGGAATTCCTAAGTCAAAAGCATCCAGACCACTGTGATGCTGGTAATGAATCCATAAATTTCCTTAATTCCTTTTTTTTTGTTTCTCTGGTTTTCCTGATGAGATCCTTGGCTGTTTCCATCTCCCTTGAATGCTCAGGTGCAGGCTTTCCCAGGTGCAGCATTCCCTGTCTGAAGGCCTGCAGCGGCTCCACAGTGGATGGCAGCCCCAAGGACGGGGGTATCCGGGAGTGGGTACTCCTGATCCACTTGTGCCAGGTTCACTGTCCCAGCTTCTGTCCCCTGTGGATGCCATGGAATTCCAACACTGGCTTTGTATGG
Organism: Rhagologus leucostigma; assembly: GCA_013397725.1. Classification (NCBI taxonomy): domain Eukaryota; kingdom Metazoa; phylum Chordata; class Aves; order Passeriformes; genus Rhagologus; species Rhagologus leucostigma. The sequence goes on from VZTD01003936.1 coordinate 118,086, forward strand.
GGTGTAGGGGTGAAGGATATGGACACTGAGGTAATGGGGGATCAGGTAATGTGAGAGAGAACATCTGGAGGGAACACCTGGAGATCCAACTGCTCTGCAGCTGCTGGCCTTGCACTGAGCTCATATCAATGTTCCCAAATCTATTTGAGAAAGAGAATACGAGTTCAGAGCTGGTTCAAAAGCAGTGCAGAAACAACCCCTGCTGTCAGCGACAGCAAGGAGCCATTTACTGCAGCCTACGTGACTTGCACTATGTAAAACAAGGACACAGCCCTGCACAGAGCAGAGGTGAGGGGTGGCCCCATCACACCCAGAGCTGAGCCTTCTGCCCATGCCTGAGGCTCTGCAAGGAACACTCACAGCCTCTCTGCCATCCATTCCCTTCTCCCCCTCTGCTGTCCTTTCCCAATTTTTTTGATACCCTGTCTTCCTGGCCTTTCTGATGAGCAACACCTTCCACGGACAGGCTTTAGGGGTGGAGAGCAGCTGCCTATGGACAGAGATCTTCCCCCTTGTGGCCTCTCCTGCCATGGCTGTTCCTGCCATTCAAGGGCTTGGTGTGTTCCCTGCTCCAGGACTGCAGCACAGGAGGAGAGGGCACCACTGCTCCCTTCTCCCTCCCACACAGCCTTTGTGTAAATCAGGAATTTCTGTTCTATTTTTTGATCTGGTGTCCTCCTGTGAATGCCACTGGGAGCAGAAATTCATGAAACCAAGTTTTAAATGTTTGGATGTTCAGATCCTGTTAATCAAGGCTGGAGTTTCTTGATGAAGGAAAAAAAGCAGCACTTTCATTTTGTTTTCATTTCTGTGCAGAGAAGAGGACTTCAGAAATTAAGTGATAATTTCATTAAATTATTATCCACTGAAATACACCCAGATTAGTGTGATAACTCAGCTAATGGCATCTGTAATTATTTGATTATACATGCTGAACTATGGATCTATGAATATTAAATATATTAGGCACTAATACAAAGCCAAGGGATAATCTGTCATGCATTCAGATAAAACAGTTGTAAAAAGCATATGTGCAGTATTAAGCCCCCCAAATGAAAACCAGCAGTACATCCCTTCCCAAATCTAACTGTCCTGGGTCACAGTGTATTCTATTACCATCCTCATGAGCTGCCTCCTCCCTCCGGACTATCTCCTGTTAATGGGCCCATCAATGCCTTGCCGCATGACTCACAGATAACTCGACCTTGGACTATCTCCTGTTAATGGGCCCATCAGTGCCTTGCCCTGTGACTCACCATCCCATTGTGAGATGCTCCACCCAGGGGGAAGGAGCCACGCATTCCCATGTGGATATAATCAGGGGTTTGGAACAGCACAAGCAGCCTTTTCCACTGGATTCCCAGAGGAAGACCAGACTCTTCTACACCACAACTGGACCTTCAGTGGAAGACTAGACCTTTTTCTACAGAATCACTGCTTCAACAGGACCATCACTCCAGGAGGACTGCAGCCACCATTTAATCGGACTGCTACTAACCCCCCTGACTGTCAGGGGGTCAGGTTGTATTCTGACTCTGTCAGTGGGTTGTTTTTTGTACTATTGCATTTATTTTATTTTTCCTATTAAATTGTATTTCTGACTTGGAGTCTCTCACTAGTTTGCTTTCAAACTAGGACACTAACTCAGTGTGGTACTTCTAGGCTATTTAGAGAAACATATTGCTTTTTAGAATAGAATAATTATCTTTTCCCCAAAAAACATTTGGACATCTGTGCACTGACACACATCTTCTCCTCCATCTTCATCCCCAATATCCCCTGAACTGCCAGCCGTGGCACAGCATGAGCCAAGACACTGAGCCTGCTCCAGACAAGAAAATTTAGACATTTCTTATCCCATATGTATTTTTACAGTCTCTTTCCACTGATTCAGAGGGAAGGACCTGGCATAGTGAACTTTAGATGACAGAAAGCAACACAAATGCAGCTTTTGAAAGGGATATATGATGATATATGATGATCACTCTCCCCAAAATGGAGAAAACGTTACGTAGAAAACATGATGTCCCATGTGGACTAGAACAATTCAGCTCTGAAAAAAACTAACAAAACAACAAAAGAGGTGGCAGCAGGAAAGCATGACTTCAGAGGAAGAATAGTAAGAATTCCTGTGAAGAAGGGAAATGTATCAAACTTCTGATTTCATTGCTGTGCTCTGTGACAACTGTCGGGTTTTGGGTGAAGGAAAACCCCAGACTTAAAAACACTTCATAAAATATCCAACAAGACCCAACTGCTGCCCCTGAAAACACATCACAGGTACCTTGCAGCCAGGTAGAAGAACTCACTGCACTCATTGTAAACACAAAGGTACCAAAACTGCTCTGCTCCGAGTGGGCAAGTTCAGTCTCTTCAAACCTCTGGCAGAGCTGAGGCACCAAAGGAAACCAACCCAGTGCTCCAAACGATGACACAGCCCAGAAATTCCCAGCCTGAGCAGATCCCACAGGCTCTTGTGCACCTGGCATCCAGCACCCACCTGCAGACAGGACCTTCTGGTTGGCAGGAAGGTACTTTATTCCAGATAAACAACCTGGATGGATGGCAGTGATCACCCCTGGGCTGGCAGAGCTCCAGCTGACACAGCCTGCTGAAGCCAGTGTGTGCCAATGAGGGCACAGGGAATTTAAAACAAATTTCAGCTGAGTTTTAGAATGCCTTATTTGTTCTACAAGTTGTACTGGGGTTATTTATGATTTTTCCTCACCATTTCAGCAGACATTTTTACCTCAGGGAAGACCAGTGTTTAAAAGCTCTCCTTCTCTTTTCTTATTCCTTCTTCTTTCCTCCCAAAAGATAACCTAAAGGTAAAGGAATTTGACAGCTATTATTTCACCTGCAGAAGAGAAGAATGACTTAGAGCACAGGATTTAGCTGCTGTTGCTTGATGACTTTATATTGAGCCATGTCTGCTCTGTCACCGTAACGTGTCTCAGTACCTCCATGTTGCATGAGACCAATGACCAGCTTGGGGAACCAATTTGACTGAAAACCAAACTGTGTTTTACAAACACAGTAAGATGAAAAAAATGCCTTCAATCTGATCTGTTTTGGCATGTGATGGACAACTGGGAATGCTGACATAAAAGAAATGGAGGGAAAATTCTGGCTGAGGACCTTTTGGTGAGTGCCTGTATTTTGTCCCTGTTTGGCTGACACTGCCCACAATGAAATGGGGTGAGCTGGAGCAAAAGTAGGCAGAGGCAACCCAAAATGCTTTGATCTGCAAGGCCAGAACCAGAACTCCAGATCTGGAGTAAAAGGCAATGAAAATGCAGGAAAAAAAAAGTTTTTAAAGGAAGCATGTCTTATTTCCATGTTTATTGGATTTTAGGGTTTGTTTCTGTCTGTTCCCAGGAGTAAAATACAGGAAGAGTTACAGAACATTTGTTGACAACAACTGACTATAGCAATGGGGGGAGAAAAATATGCTTTGGAGTAAGTGCTTCAGCATCCTCATAAATCTGCACTAGAAAAGACTCTGGCCATTGTATTTCTGAGTCTGTTACAACAGAGCACAGCATGGTGGTTGCTCTCACCATGGCAACCCAGAAAACTGCCCCATCACAGAAGGCTTGCACTCTGCAACACCCATCTCTCCCTGTCCTTGCTTCTCAAAGGAGACTGATACATTCAGGACTTGAAGTAGCACTCAAAGCCCAAGCCCCAGCTCCAGTGCCACTTGAAATCTCCTGCACTCCATCCAACAGCAGCGACTGGGAACATTAGCAGCAGCTCTCTTATGCTGCAGAGAGCTATTGAAAAATGGAGGCAAATCCGGGAAAGAGCGTTTTCAATTTCTTCAATACACAGCAACCTTTTGGGGCCCAGCACTTGCTCTTTATGGAGAGTATTGGAGTGGTTTAATGACCTGAGCTGAAGTTTTTGTTGTGTTCTTCACAATATTGCCTTCTACCACGGTACCACTACCCCACCATGAAGAAGGGGGCTCAGATCACGGCCTGAGCCCTGGGGGAAGTGATTTTAGACCAAGTCACTGGGCCGCACTGGGGGAGCTGGTGCTTACACAGCCCTGCCACCTTTGCTGTCCTGGCTGAGGCTTCTGGCAAACGCCAGCCAGGCAGCCAGAGGTGATAATGTCACATTACATCTACAAACCAGAACTTTTCTGTTAAACTTTGTGATCTTTAGTATTTTCATCCTGTTTAATTTGAAACATTTTATTAACACTTCATGGCAAAAATTTGCTCTTATGCAGTCTGCTGGGTGAGACCAGGTATTTCATTAAGCACTTCTGGAGTGAGTAGGACATCACCCTTTTTTGCCTGAGCTAGAAAACCAGTCATTGCAGAAGAGAAACCACATATATTATCCACTGAGACTGAATGACTCCACTACCATCCCCAGCTCATGTTCTGTTTGCTCAGGACAAATTGTTAAGAAGATTTTAAAGAACTGACACTATGGGGATCCCTGAAGTGCAGGTATTATTCCATACTTTTGATAGAATAGAAGTGTATTATCACCTATTACATAGGTGGAGAATTGAGCAGAGAAGCTAGAGGATGCATTTTGGGAAGTGTTGTGCATCCTACTCCCACACAAACTAAATGAAGTCTTCCCTGGCCAGGGTCCCAAGAGATTACTGGTATTCAAGCTGCTCTTGAATCCTCCCATAGCTGAGCTGCAGAACTGCAAATATTATATTTAGCACTTGAAATTCTTTAAACTTGAGCAGTCAGTCATTGCATACATTACAACATGGGAGTAGGTGGTTTGGTTTTTTCCTACTCAACTGATTCAAAGAGTGTGGGGAGAAATGCACTTTTTGAAATAAAGAATTTGGTGAAGAACTGAAAGGACATTGAAGTTGGTATCCAAGATCCAGTGTGTACTCTCTATTCATATTACTGCCTACACCTATGCACAATATATCCACTTGCTCTTTTAAAGGAAAAGTTCAAATTCTTTTGTCCTTGAGCAAGCAAAATGTTCAGTAGCTTCAGTGGGGGTTCTGCTGAGCTTCAAAGGCTGAATCAGGGAGCTGGCAGTCATGGGTTACTCAGCCATCTAATCCTGCTAAAATCATTCCCTGCAGAGCTCCAGGGGCACAACTGAATCAGAGCCTCCAGCACTCCTGCTGGTGTGTGTCCAGGCCAGCTAGTGAAGCTGAAGCAGGCTCAGCTCTAGCACTGATGTGGGTACCAGATAAAGGGAGGGCATCTGTTCTCATTTGCAACAATATCAGGTACGAAAAGATGTTGCTCTCCAAAGCCAACTCCAACAGCACAAAATGAGTGTTTGCATGACTGCACCTACCACAGCAAGTAATAAACTTGTGCTCTGCCTATGACCCCATTTCTGGGTTTCAGAAGTGGTGGGTTATGTGACATTACTGGCTGTGTGGAGGTTTGCTGACAGCTCAGAGAGAAAGCCATTGGATTGAGACCTCCTGCCTAGAAACAAACAAACGAACAACCAACCAACCCACCTCAGTACAGGGTTAGCTTAAGAAACACCCTTGCAATCTGCAATTCCAAAACACTCTGCAAAGAGTGATACAGCAAACTACCTTTTCTTTCATAGTCTGTGATGCTCTATAAAAAGAGAGCAACTAAATGTTGCATTGACTCAGAACTGCCTTTGGGAGCACACAGGAAACCTACTGGAGACCTTTGGCACCCTGCTCCTCCTTCAACTAACACATGACAGTAAGCGGTGAAGCACCTGCCAGCTGCAGTAATTTGCATAGTGCCAAACATCCCAACATCCCACCACAAGTTCACATGGAGAAATTCTACTTCCATTAAGGTTTTTAAAACCCCTTAGTTTCCTGTCTCACGAAGGTACTGGAGCAAATAATCTACTCTGCAAGCAAAGGAAACACCACTTACATGACTCCCACATTTTTTTTTTCCCAACACTCTCTTTTTTTTTTAATACGGTCATGTATTGGCAGTAAATGATTAGGATGGTTTTACAGTTAGAATGTGACCTGTAGCAGTTGGAGATTATGGGATATTTTTTCTCCTGCAGCCTTGGACATGGTTTTGGGATTCAATTTTGGGTAAAAATTTCTGTATTGGGCCAGCAGTTCTACTAACCATAAGCATAGCACAAGCTCCCAAACTGAATTCAGCTTGGAGACCTGTCTTAGTGCTGACAGCACTAAGGACTACCAGCTTGCGCACAGACTAATAGGGTGGTGTTATTAGAAGTCATCTGCTCATTCACTGTATAGCATGAAAATGTGTTTTAATTGCTGGTCCTTCACAGCAAAGACCATCTCTTTCATTTGTATGCAGCCCTCAGCAACAGGACCTTGTTGGCAAATCTTGATCAGTGTGCTATGTAGAAGCTATTTTTACTTTTGATGATGCACTAGAGATTTGAATTTCAAGAAAAAATAAACAAACTCTTTAGAAAAGTTTTATAGACAAGTAAAGTTCTCCTTTCAGAGCAGTTCTTAAGGCATGAAGAAAGATTAGGCTGCTCCGAAGCACCGAGCAGGAGGACAACTGCACATTCACCACGTGTTTTATCCTCTTATGCAAGAAATACCATTAATTTCAGTGGAACCAAATATGTAGTGAGGTTCTACCCAGTAAAACTGAAAACTGTGTCTCCTACTCTTTTTGGCAGAGTTTGACCTCACTAATTATCTGTATCCCATAGGAGTCATGTGGTCTTTCCTGCAAAAGGAGAGTCTTGCTCCTTGTCTGGATTGTTTAATGATTTTGATATCAGAGCCCTGACACGAGGTTTGGAGACTTGTTCTCGCAAACTGCTTTCTTTCTCACACTGAGCACAGCTTTTGCGGCAAAGTCTCTGGATGACTATTTTAGGCAAAACCAAATTGACCAAGCTTTAATCACATAGTTTTAAGTTGTTTTTATGTGACAGCATTCTGATCATGGTCTTGGAAGCGCTGTTACTAAAATGCTCCCAGGAAATTATGGGAAGGATATAGGTGCTGTTGCAATACATATATTTTATTGAAAGTTATCAACATTTTAAAATTCAAAACAGCATTCAACTAACCTTTCTGCAGTGCTTACCTAGTTTTGGTTTTTCAGAGCAAACCATTATCTAGGATCACATATTGGAAAAGAAATCCTTTAATCCTATTTCCTTACTTTTCTACTGCCCCTGACTCAAAACCAGGAGAATATGAGACTCTTGCAACCATAAGGACCATCATACTTTGATGGTCTCAACCTTTGTCAATTGGTTTCTGTTTCAGACTGATCAAGTGTTTGCACTAAGGGTACTCTATTGTCACATTTTTCAGTACGGAACAGCAGTAACAGCCAGCAGTCATAAAAACTCATCTGAGCACATCAGGAGCAGGTTAAACTGTCCTGATTATGCGATATACAACAGTCAGTGTACGGCTGCTCTCTGTGAGCCAGACTCCTCATAAATACCTGCTACTTGCTTGCTCAGCCGCACTATGTCAGACTTACTCGGGATGGAATATTTCGTCTAAGAAACATTACAACTTGCAGCTGAGTAATCGCCTTCCCTGCTGACCTGCTTTTTTGGAGGACAGCATACTGAGAGTCTGATCCCAAAGGACAAAATGGTGAAGAGAAATGAAAATATTGTCACTCAGATCTGTTTTTTCTCTTTGGTGAAATGAATACCTGCTCCCTTCAGTTCCTCCTCTTAAAATATCATGAAAGTTCTCTTATACAAGTATCCAAGTTTGGCTGCAGCACTGTGAAAACATTCTCATGTCTATATTCAGCCATCTACACATTCAGATAATTTAAAATGTTAGTGTTCACTTTGAAGAGATTGTATTACCAATAAACCTTTCTCTTTCCCCATTCCATATTTTCATATTAAAAAAAAATGTTTTCCCTTATCATTAAATTCAACTCCCAGTAAGAGTCTGCATAAGGGAATAAAACAAGTCTTCAGAGCCTTCTACAATTAGCATATTCTCATCATGCTCCAGTAATTATCTCCCTTGATACTTCAGTTGGGATGCCACACTGCTCTCATCACTACAGCATTCCCATGGGGGAAATTAAGAGGCAAAACACCAAGATTACTCAGATTCCACATTCGCCATGTGCATACCAGTGTCCTCCCAGTCTTTGTGCATTTGACTCTGGCCAACAAATCCCTTACCAGCAACCAAAACCAGCACACTCGTGTTTGTGCCAGGCCGCCACCGGCAGGTCAAAAGCACTAAAGTTGTTCTTTATTTCTAGGGAGGAAAGATTCTTTAGTGAATCAGCCTTGCTCGGAGCTGCTTAGGAGGCGTCAAGGAGAAGAGTGTTTGGGTGTGTTAAGGGGTTTTGCGCACAGTGCTTTTGTTCATTTTTCTTCTCTCCTTTGCTGCCTCCTCCACAATTTACCTCAAAAAGTCAATCAATATTGTCTTTGTTCTCCATTTAATTCTCCTTCTCTACCTGCAGGACTCATTTGGTACATTATTCTTCTAGTCCCAGAAAGAGCTTGGCTCCTTTCCCAAGGCCCTAACACCCTTTTTATCTTCAGGCGGCATAAAGAAGTCTGTAGACCAAGTTAAAGTTCTTTACTCTACCGAAAAATGACATTTTTCTAATTTCAAAATTCAGTATCCCTATGTTCTGAGCTAAGCCTCTCACCATAATTATCCCAGAAATCACCAATGGCCACTTCACAAAACTATAAAAACAATTCATACAACAACTCCAACATTATCCACCCCACCTGGTGTAAAGTGTGTAGAAAGGAAAACAACCCTCAGAATCCCAGCAGTTTCTATCAACCGCAGGTACTCCAGAGAACAGTGTGTAGCCAGATTTGTCTAAATAAAACCAGGGAATTCGGCTGCTAAGCTTTTACCCAGGACTGCCCAGAGATGCATTACAGCTCCCTGTTTGATTTGCACTGACTGGGCATCAGCCATAGCCAAATTTCAGGACAGTTTCCCTGATAAATCATGACTGACACTACATTATACTGCAGGAATGAACTGTTTATTTCACAGTTGCCAACATAATGCAACTGTTTAGAAATAGTCAGAAAAACAGATGTGTGGTATACCAAGTCCAGGATAGCCATGTCTCCTCCTCCTCCATCAAGCTCTAACTTCTACTCTGCACTACCTTCTGATCTCAGAGAGTATCTGCAAAGCCAGTGAAAGCTGACAGGAATTTCTACTAAGTTTCTGATGAGGGAGATGAATTTAAATACTTGATTTATTGGAAAATACTAGGACACAATCCCATCACACATTCCCATGTGATGCTTTACAATATTTAAGCAATTTAAGAGTATAAGCAATGAATATTTTCAAGTTGTAGGTACTTTGTAAGAAGTCCTATTCAATAGAGAAGACTTCCTCTTCTGGTCTTTGCTTTTCATAAAACAGTTACACAAGAAAAAAATCCATGTTGCACCACAATAGGTACTTACTAGCCCTCTGATCAACGGATGATTTACAAAACCAATTTGGCTGAAGTTCATAATCCTAAACAAAAATTGGACAGAGTCTTACCTAGAAAGGAAGGGAATATCCATGCCTCTGTGTTTGTGCATTAATGTTATATATATGAGATACTTACATTAAAAGCCAATGCCACAATTTCTGTTTAAGGAGACATGCACAAAGTTATGTGTGCTCTTATCTCTTCTACTCACATGGAGTGCCAAGGCATAACCCACAAGCAGGAGGTGCTTAGTAATTAGTTTCAGTGGTTTAGGAAATACAGTAGCTGCAGCTTTAGTTTTCAGTTGTCCTCAGAGATAAAAAAAACCCAAGCCAACAGTTCTAATTATACCTTCATACCACCTCTTTCCCCAGTATATCTGATTTAGGCTTGAATTCCTGAATGTTTTAGGAAGTTGTATGAAGATCCAAGTTCAAAAAGGGAGCAAGTACGGACTGGATAAAGCAGCCTGTCAGAGGAGGAAAAAGCCCATAAAGCCTGTGAGTGTTTCTGTCATGGGGTGGGATGGGCACACGAGACTGCCAGAGTGTGTCTGTAATCAGTTTATGATGTGGCAGCCGATCTGGAGCCGGCTGACCGCGAGCAGAGCTGGCATCGCAGCCTGGGGACAGCGGATGCGAACCCAGGTGTGGGTGCAGGTGTGCCCGGCCCTCGCTCCACAGCAGCTCGGGGGAAGTTTGCTTTGACTGCAAGTGTGGCTGGGGCAGCTGGGAAGTGCATTTTCACAGCAGCATAGTGACGAGATCGCGAGATAAACGAGTATTTTTAAACGTGCGCAAAGCAGCTCTTACTTCCGTCTGTTCGTTGGGACTGTGCCCGGCATAGCGCAGAATCAACAAATGCTAAATAATGTGTAGAACAGGCAGAAAAGTGATGCCGTGGGTCTGAACTCTCGGCGCAAACCCCTCGGCCGTCTCTGCCGGGCGCTGGACCCGGGCCCGGCCGTGTCACAAGGCTCGGCCCTCGGGCCCTGTGCGGCCGCCATCTTCCCCCGAAGCCGGGAAGGGAACCGCCTCCCGCGCGGACTCTGCCCCTCAGCGGAGTCGCGGCGGCCGCTGCCACCTCCCGGTACCGCCGTGGGCAGCGGCTGCCGGGACCGCCCGAGGCTGGGAGCGCCTCACCCGCTCGGGGCGGCCCCGGAGCCGCTGCCGAGGGCGCGAGCGGGGCCGCCTCACGCCAGGGGCGGGGCCGGGGGCGCGCGAGGCAGCGCACTGCGCACGCGCATCGAGCCGACACCCCCGGCACGGGGCTGTGACGGCGTAGCCAAACCTGCGTTAGCCCCGCCCCCGGGGGGGGTCCCACTTGACGGACACGCGAACGAACCAATAAGCACTGGGCGTCCCGCGCAGACCGGCGGTGCGGGGGCGGTGGCGACCAATCGGGCACTGCGGGCGGGGCGGGCCTGCTGCGCGTTCCCAGGCGCCTCGGCCGGGCTCTCAGTGCGCTCGGGGCGGTGCCGGGGCTGGGAGTGTTTGGGGCCGGCGGAGCGACGGGCGGGCCCGGCATGGGGGTGAGGTAGGGCCGGCCCCGTGCACGGAGCGAGCGCGGCCGGCTGTCGGGACCGGGTGTACGCGGCGGTGGGACGCGGAGCCGGGCGGAGGATGGAGGACAAGAAGGAGGAGGGCGAGGCGGAGATCCAGGAGCACGGGCCCGAGCACTGGTTTAGCAAGTGGGAGCGGCAGTGCCTGGCCGAGGCCGAGCAGGAGGAGGCGCTGGCGCCGGAGCTGCAGGACGAGGCGGCGGCGCAGCCCGAGCACAAGCAGCAGAAGCTCTGGCACCTCTTCCAGAATTCGGCCACCGCTGTGGCGCAGCTCTACAAGGGTGAGCACACCCAGGGGCCTGGGGAGGGCACAGCTGGGGCGGCTGCGGCCGAGAGGTGATCTAGGGGCCCGGGCAGTGGGGGGTGGGGGCACCGAGCAGCCGCTGAGCCGCCGGGGTGAGGACGTGCCCGGAGCGGTACAAAGGGGCCGAGGCAGCGGGAGGAGCGGCTGCCCGCCCGCGGCCGTCCTGAGAGACGGACGGGAAAACAAAATGGCGAGAGGGAGGGGGAGCCGCGGCCGCGGCCCAGAGAGCGCCCGGCGCGGCCTCCGGGGCGGCTCCTGCGCCGGC
>VZTD01003936.1:129680-155875 GCA_013397725.1 Rhagologus leucostigma
GCCGCGCTGGGGGCACCGCGCCCGCCGCCCCGGCCGGGCCGCTGCCCGCCCGCCCCGCTCGGCCCCGATCCGGAGCTGCCTCCGGAAGGTGGAACAAAATGGCGAAACCTAACATGGCCGTTCGGAGCGGGTGACTCCAAAATAAACAGCGTGTGTCCTTCCCTCCCTGCAGACCGGGTGTGCCAGCAGCCGGGTCTCTCCCTCTGGGTTCCCTTCCAGAACGCCGCCACTGCGGTCACCAACCTCTACAAAGGTAAGGGGCTGCCCCCCCGCTGCCCCGGCAGCCCTCTCCGCCGAACCGGGCCCCACTTTGCCTCCTGCCCCGGCTTACTCATAAGTAGGGCCTGTTAATGTCTCTTATTCACCCTGATAAAATCTAACCCGAGACTGCTTCCTGAATCTTGCAGGTTTTCCCTGGGCCACTTTAGCTGACGGTAGCTGAATCTTTTCTATTGCCTCATGTCAGTGACTCATAAACTTGAAAGCTGTTTTACTTTGAGACTCTTGAAAAAGGGTGTCTTTAATATGTGTCTATTTCTTGTGCATTCAAGGGAAGCGTGCAATGGTTTATGAAACAGTACTGAAATTCCCTGCATTGTGTACATTTCATGGTGTGTTAGATGTTGGGGTGTTAGTATAATGCATTTGCTTTTGTGGTGAAGCAAAGTTGAGTTTAGTGTTCATAGAATTCTGCATAGATGTTATGTGACAAAGTTTTATATTCTTGTGGCAGTGAGGCTTTCTTAAGTAAGCCTCCCAGTTTATTTTAAGCACTAGAATGTTATTATGGCTGTGTCCAGCGTGGCTGTGAAAAGGCAGTGTTAGCCAGAACTTTGATAGGAGTGTACTCTGCATGTGGCTGTGCTTTAGGGCTGGTTTACTGGGTGTTTCTGAACTCTGCATTTCTTTGAGTTGTCACTGGAATTCTTGTCTGCAGAAGGATCATTCGGTGGTTTTTTGGTTTGTGTAAAAGGTTGTGCTAAAATGACACATATCAGGGAAGACTGAAATTGGCACATTGTGATTCCCATTGTTACTGCCTTTCATTCCAAGGAAGGGAAGTGCTTTAAAGTTCCAGATGTTTGTTTTTCTGGCTTGTAGTTTGATTTTTTTTTTCACTTGAGGTTTTTTTTGGTTTTTTATTGGTCCATACAGCATTGTCTGTATGTTCCTTCATTTGCTCCACTTTTGTCATTTTAGATTTGCTTTAAGCAGTTGAACTTGACGTGTTTGTGATGGGTGATCAGGTTTCTGACAGATGTGGACAGAGCAAGAAGGAAATGTAGGTGCACAACCCTCACTGCCCAAGACTTGCCTCCTGCAGAAAGTGCATTTGAATGCTGTGTATGTGTGTCAGGTCATGTAAAGGGGCAGCACCTCAGAGCAGGATGGTGCTGGCCTGAGGGAGTGGGTCACTAGAACGTGGCTGGGCACACTAGTCATTTGAGAATGGTGGTAGAGTAGCAGCAGGTAGTGTTAATAAATTGTCTGGAATAATTACAGTCTGTCTTTAAAAATGGCATGGCTCTCCCTCACAGCATCTTTAGTATGAAGACTTAGGCTGTTTATTTCTGTTTGATTACTTGTGCTCTAGGCAAAATGAGCCCTCATTTTTGTTGGCAATGATGTGATTGACTGAAGAGTAGGTGGTCAGGGAAAGTAGAATTTAAGTTGGAAGCTGACTTTAGGCAGGTGTAATGTAATGCTTCAAAAACCAGCACCTGAAGCAAATGTTTTCTTCAAACAGGTATTAAAGTGCTAGAGTACCTGAGTTACTCAGGAATGCTATCTCTCAATTTTGAGTTAGCTTGCAAGTCAGTAGAAATTTGGTGAGAACATGGTAGAACCAACTAAACACTGCTATCTGACAAGTTGGAGTCTCTTACTGTGAACTTCCTTTCCCTAGTGATGAACGTGGCTCTTAAAAAAAACTCCTCTTTTTCACATTCTCAGTTCTGTTTGTTTTGGAGGACTCTGTCAAAACACTGGAGGAATACTTGGTGTGGTGAACTGAACACCACAAACTGCCTCTTGCCTTGTCAGCTGGTTTCTGATCTGATAAATACTTGGATTTTTGAGGCATCATCTTTTTAACAAGAGCAACCTGAGGAATGCTGCATAATGAGAATGCCATGATGTCTTGAATGTCAGCATTTCCTCTGAATATAGATTAGAAGTTTAATATCACACCACACTGATGGTTTTACATCCTGAATTTCTGGTGCTGGTGATAGAGGCTGCATTCAAGGCACTTGATTATCTTCCAGATTGCACTAAAAAAATGAAAGCATGGGTTGTAATATAGAATTTAGAACTTGAGGCCATTGTGGAAAGTTTTAGGTATATGTTAGAATAAGACTTCTGAGCCTACAATTTACCTTGTTTTTATTAAAAAACCCTGAATATTTTCTAATGTTAATTTTGACTTGGTAATTTCAAAATATATGCAGCTTGACTGCTTAGGTTTTGCCGTCTTAACTTTGTAAACAAAGTAGTTGTGGCTTTTACCATCAAAATCTAATCTTCCCTGGGTAATGATGCTTGAAACGAAACTTCTCTGGGCTGTGTCTTGTGTTTGACCTCATACCTAGTTCGCAGTTAACACTTCGTAAAGCATTCTCATACACAAAGAAAGCAGGGTATTGACGTAAAGTTGACCTCCAAGCCTCAGAAGGACACCCCTGGTATTTCAGGAAGTGATTAAAAGAATATTTTCTTTTTCCAAGTTGGCTCCAGAGTGTTTGGGCAGCTTTTACTGCCAGTGCATTGGAGTCTGGGCTGCTGTGGGTATAAAATGGCAGGAGGAATAATCTGTCCTGTTGCCATTGCTTTCAGAGGAGTTAGCATTTGTAAATGTAGCCTTTAGGTTACGAAGTAGTACAGGCAAAATACTCTTAGAGTGGATAAAAGTAACAGGTTAAGTGTACTTTGTGTACCTGTTTAGTTTATATTCCAAAAGCGCCAACATTTAACTCAGTTTGAGGTGGTTTTGGTCTGTTGTGTTAGGTTTGAAGTGCTGCTCTTTGGCAGTGTAGATTTCAGTGCTGTCTTTTATGGACTGTGCAGTGGTGCCTTAGAATATAAGTCCGAAAATAGCATTTAATAGTGGTTCTTTTTGGGTTCTGGAGTGTGAGAAAGCTACATTAAATGTGTACGTCACTGTTTGTAAACCCAGTATCTTGGGGTAGCTGTTCTTAAAGAAATACCTTCATGTTCTGGGCAAATGGCTTTTGCCTTGGTCTTCATTAATAAAATAAGAATATAAAATGCTGTTTAAATCAGCTTTGCCACATTGAAAAAATCTATGGAATTCAAGTGAACAAAATCGGAGTGGACATGTTGATGTCTTTTAAGGAGCAAGAGCAATAACAGTAGTTTACATGAAACTGAAATAGCTGTTGTCAAAGCTCTGATAGCAAACGTATGACAAACAACATGAGCATAATTATGTAGTGAACAGGATTTGTCCCACCTTTCACTGTGGTTTGAAACTTACTCAAACTGGTAGCCAGAAATACACTTCCTGAAGTTTGAAAGCAACTTAATACATGGCATTTAAGTCTTTTGGAGGCACAGTTATAACTGATGTGCACAGGTGACTAGTTATATCAACAGAGAGTGAAATTGCATTTTGTAGTAGGATTTATTGCAAATAGTGTGTTTAAAGCTTTTGTATATCAGAAATTGCAATAGGATCCTAAATGGGGAAGGAAACTTTCTTAGCCTCCCTTTGTGAATGGTATGTTGCCTAACTGAAAGGCATTGGGGACACTTGTGTTCTAACTAGTTTCAAAACTATGGCCTATGAATTGCCTCTGCAATTGAAATTCAGCTGAAAATAGAAGAACTTGAAAGAAATCTGAATTTTCAGGCAATTCCTTACCTGTCAGAGTGAAGAAAAGAAGTTACTCCTTTCTTATGTTGGGGCTTCCTGGCTGTATTGATGCACTTCGTGTGTCTAAGTCTGTTGTCCATTGATTTAAGCATCTTCCTCAAACTGACAAGCTCTAAGTGTGTTTTTAATGTAAATAAACAGTGCTGTAGTGTTGACCTGAAGTATAGTAAATGCTATTTAAGTGGTGCTGGAGTTGCTGTTGACTATCTGACTTGTAAAGAGGATGGAACATTTTGGCTAATACTGTCTTTAGGTTTAATGGAACTCTTCTTTGCTGCTGCAGCCACCTTGGTGTGCTGCCTTATGGTGTAACCTGCAGAAGATGTAGACATTTCTTCTTTCCCATGGCTGACAGGAAGCCACATCAGTGGTATGCCGTGCTATACATTGCTGTGTAACATTAAGAGAACTTTTTCTGTCTTCTTGCAGAAAGTGTGGATGCACACCAGCGAAGCTTTGATTTAGGAATTCAGATTGGCTATCAGCGTCGGAATAAGGATGTGTTAGCCTGGGTTAAAAAACGCAGAAGAACTATTCGAAGAGAAGACTTGATCAGCTTCCTTTGTGGAAAAGTCCCTCCTCCAAGAAATTCTAGAGCTCCCCCAAGACTGACTGTAGTATCCCCTAACCGAGCTACTTCAACAGAAACTAGCTCATCTGTAGAGACTGATTTGCAACCCTTCCGTGAAGCCATAGCTCTGCATGGTAACAGTCACTTTTTCAATACTACTTGGTTAAAATTGGGTGGGGATTCTTAAAGCATGTTTGACATATCGTAATGTGTCGTGTACCTGGTGTTCCAGCTGAAGGTATCCCTTTCATTCTTTAAGGGAGCTTTTGCATGTATAAGGCATGTGTTGGCTGCTAAAAATTTGTATAGTTGAGTATTTTAAGCGAAGAAAAGGTATTGAATAAAAATGAAATTTGGGTCTGTAATATTCCACAGCTGTGAACTCAACAGTTAAGTATCAAGTCTTGGTAGTGTTTTTGAAGCATGAAGAGACTTGGCATTCATACCAATGCTAAAGTAAACAGAATTCTTGGAAAATGGTAATGCTATGCTGGCCACTAGTTAAATATTAAGATTTGACTACTAGCAAATTGTTGGAGGCTTAGGGAGGGAAACTGATGTCTGAGGCTTCTGTCTCTAGGTCTCTAGTGCCTTTGTTAGGCACTGGATAATGCAGTTTAACATTCTACTTAAAATACCCTGGAAAGGGTGTTTCACTTGCACATTTTTGACATAGAGTCCTGTTCGGAACTTTGTTCTAGTTCACTTCCAGATTTATATGTCTTCCAGTGTCATACTGAATTGCCTTCCTTGCCATCACCAGCAATGTTGGTGGTGTATGTCTTTTCAGATATGAATATTCAGTAGCTTATTCTGTATTGGATTATGATTTAGTGAGTGATAGACAAATGTGCTTTAAATTGTTCTTGAGGTGAGATGAGGCAGTTCACCTCTGGCTTTTATGCCTTCTAAGATTCAAAAGGATAGCAGATATCTTGAGGTACAAACCCTAGACCATTCTAAAAAATAAAAAATTAAGCTATCTAGAAGTGCAACCTAAATGAAATTTTTATTGTCTGGGTATTCTCAGTGGGCGGTAGAATTGATGACTTAATTAGAAGAGTGAATTCCTGAAAACGCAGTCTTTGCTTCAGCTGTGCTGTGGTGGTTTTTCAAGATACACAGTCCAGACACTGTTACTGTCTAGGTGACAGCCTAAATCTGGTAGTATTTGCTACCCTGTTGCCATTTAAATCAAACGTGCTTCCACCTGGTCATGTCGGTTTTGGCAGTTTCCAGTCTCATACTGGAAGCAGGCTAGGGAATTCTGTGCACCCCTGTTGCTTACGCAGTGTAGATAAAAGTAATGAGAACAACTGCAGATTCTGGCTCTCTCTGTGATAAACACCCTCGTAAAAATGATTTTCTGAAAATATAGTTGAATCTTTGGGGTTGGATTTAACTCTAAAGGCTTAATCTCGGGTGAGAGGAAGCTTAGGTAGACTCACTTCAGGACAATGAGCTCTCTCAGTAAACTCAGAGGCATTTTTATTGGTAATATGGCTCTTTTTGTGTCCATGTATCGTTTCCTAGCATCTGCTTTGTACAGAGGTGGTTTACGAAAGTCACTTCTCTATAGCTTGAGGATCTGAACGATGATGCATAAAGTTTTCTGTATTTCATCATGTATTGCAGGGTCATGGGGAAATTCTGTGCTCTGTAGTGGCACTGCAGGGGCTCAAAATGTACTTTTCCCCTTCATCAGCTGGTTGACAATATTACATGTCAGTCACCTTTTGGATTAGGTTCTCCTGATATCAGTTTCAATCTGGTCCGTGACACAAATGCTTTTGTGCTAGTCCTTTAGTGACTAGGCTTGTATTGGGCCTCATAACTGTTTTTAGGTAAGTCTGCAATGTCTGCATTCCTCCAGCTTCTCCCCCCTTTTTTTTTTCTTGAACATTAAGGAAGTTGTGATTAAGCAATCTCATGAACTCATTTCCTATTTATTGCAGGGCTTCTCAAAATTATGTTTTGGTTTTGAAACCTGCCAGGGATCTTGAGGTGTGTGTAAGTTGTCCTCATTAGGCCTGTCCTTATCATAATTTTTGGCACATTGTTTGAAAGCGCTACTTCTAGGTACTATGAGGGAACATGAGAACCTGATGATGGTGAGGAACAGTCCAGGCAGCGAGGTTTTGGGGGGAGTTTCCAACTGGCATGTAAAGGAGCGAGGCTGTTTTGTGCTGATTGGCTTCCTGGTGGGAATAGAGTATTTCTTTATTGATCATGTGGATGGGTTGAATTAGATTTGAGGGATAATGCTAAAACTTTGCTGCTCACAGCAAAACCTCTTTTAGTGAAGTAGGGATAGGTATGAATAGCCTACGGCACCAAGTAAAGCTCAGTAGAAGCAGAGTTGGTGTATTGACTTTTCAGAAATAGGTACTAATACATATCTAAAGACCATGGCATTGGTCTTGCTGATCTTCCTCTTTGATGGTGGAAAATGCCTGTTTTTTCATCATGTAACCCCTAAATGCATTGTAAGCACATCTGAAAATTTTGACAGAAGCAGTGGTAACAAAATAGCTAATAATTCGGTATTTCCTGGAACATCAAACACAATTCTAGGTGTATGCCCTAGACTAAAACATTAGAGAATAGCATCCTTTAGGTATCAGTACAGTCTTTAAACTGTATGCTTCATCTGAAAAGAAATATGTTAAAAATTGATTTTTAGTCTTGCTTCTTTTGTCTCCAACCCTGTAACCTCTGACTTATATTTTATCTCTGCAAGATTGTTGACAGTTTTTTTGACAAAAGCTAGGGATGTTGAACCCAGAATTTAATCTTATGATACTGATTATCAAGTCTTTCTACTACAAGAAAACTTGTCTTGAAAGCAGAACAGTAGAGAAGAACTTCTTATAGTAGCTAAAAGCAAAATTATCATGATAAAAAATTAAACATGAGACTGTTTAAGGTGTGTGTGATCTCCCTTTTAACTCTGTGGCACCTGTGCTCTGCAGTTGTTACTGAAATCTTTGATGTTACTTAGTGAGAATGAGACTTTAGAACCTTACTCTTGAGAGAGTAAACTCTGGTAAACAAAATCTTTTCCCTTACAGCTTTTCATTGTTAGCATGCTGATGGGTAACCTTTCAAATAAAGCATAGCTGGCAACATGAACTGTGACTATTTGAAAAGAAGTTCAAGCGTTTTAGAAAAGCTGAGTAGTTATATCAAGGTAACACATGATGTTTTACTCTGAAGTGCCAGTGCATTTTTCTGAAACTTCAATGAAACATCAGTCTGCTGTTGGTGTTTTAAGATGTGGTAGTAGAAGATAATAAATACCTTTATTGTCCAACATTTCAGTTAGAAAGTTGGGTTTTTAACTTCCGTTAGCCCCTGAAATGTGATTGCAGCTAGGCAAGGTATGGATGTATCTTCATCTCTGGATGTGTATTGACATTTCCAGTTCTGTAAGAGATGAATTTCAGATGACAGAATTACATCAATCTGAGCTAATAGTACAAGATTCCCAAACACTGCCACGTACTAGGCCACTTTGTGCCTGGCTGTAGCTGGCATAACAAGTCTTGTGCACAGCCCATGTCCTTTACTGTGGAATGTGCTCCATGTTTCACAGACCACTCTCCCAGCATAATGTGAGAAAATGCTGTGATTTGAGGAGAGGGAAGAAGCAAGCTTGGAAAGGTAATGTTGAAGTGCATTCGACTCGAGCATTCTTAACCAAAAATTAGGTGACTTTGGGAAAAAAAATAGGGCAGCAGTATGGTGAGAGAATATTAGTTCTTTTTCGCCTTAGCTTTAATTTTGATGTATATCATTCATGTGATTTGGTCTTTTTGCGGTGGGGAAATTGCTTGCATGTAGAAGTGTGTGGCCTGGCCCCTTAAGAGCCTGAATTTCCACTAGGCCTTCATATTTGCTTCTCAAGATATTAAAGTGCGGTTTAAAACAGGAGCACTTAGCAGAGTGGAGAAGCAGCAGTTGGTAAAAGAGGGGATGGGAGAACAGAGTTCAGGTTGGTCTGACATAGTTTAAAGGTTGTGTGTATATATAGCTCTGATGGAATTATGTATTGGTATGTGCTGCTAAAACTTGCTCTTTGAGCCAGTACTGTGAAAGGGTGAATATGACATAGAGTGACAAGGATCTCTCTGCATGCCATTTTGTATTTGTCTGGGGTTATTAACTAATTCCTGTTTTAGTCACACTTACCTAAGTGTGAATGTTCCTTTTGATGCTTCCTGATTAATATTTCTCGAAAACAATAGTTAATCCTATTACTATACTGAACAGTAGCTACCCAGTATATTATGCTGTGGTAGTGACCTGAGTAAGTCCTACATGGATGTGGTTGTAGTGCAGATGAAACAGCGTTTACAGTTAGTTAGGCCAATGGTGATAAACTTGCTAATTTTGAGTTGACAGTTTTAAGTATTTCATAATCCATGAAATACACTTTCAGTCAAGCATTCTAATATCTTGATAGTTTTGGAGTGTACTTAGTTATAAATTGGCTGGTATTGGTCATAGCGCTTTCTAATAGTACTATAAGACCTTCAGAATATAACTTTTTGTAAAATTATTGTTTATGAAATGTCATATTGTTGATGACTGAAAGATATGACAGGAATGAGAATGTACTAGGTACTGCAAAGTATTTGAGATATGCCCTACACTTCAAACCTTTCCAATTTAAAAAGGTGTTAAGAGCCATGTGTGCTTTCTTAATGGCCTCTAATACTAAAGGAGATGTCCCTGGTAGAAAGGAGTGGGAGACTTCAGAGGTGGTCGTGAAATTGTGGGAAAAGTAAAGCTACTTTAGCAGCTGTTTGGACCTGTGTCTTGTACAGACAAAACGGATGTGCCTGTGGTTAGGCCATGTTAATCACAATATGGAAATTTGAGGTTCGGAGATGATGTTTGCTGACAGACATGTCATCTTACCACTTCCTAGTGTCAGTTATTGGTTTAAATGCTTTGGGAAGAGCTCCAAGTCCACTGATAGCTTAAACTCAGAGTAATTCACAGTAAATGGTTTTTCTGAGATTCCTCTGCCTTGCCACAGCTTCCCAAGAAAAAAACGTAGCTCTTTTCCCTGTTGACCAAAAGTAGATTCTTTGAGCATTGCAGATTGTTCTCAGAGATGTTGGTTCTGTGAAGTGGCATCTTGATATTTGAATGTATGCCTTGAGTTTGCTTTGACTCTTCCACGTTAGCTCGATTAGCCAATCCTAAACTGTGATCTGAGTGTTTCATTTGGCAGTTCTGCTCTCCTGGATGGATGGGCAGTGCTGTGTAATCTGGTTAACTGCCAGGCACCGGTCCCAAGTTGTCACTCTGTCAGTGTACCCAGTCATGACTCTTGCTAGTACTAAATACCTGTACGAGGTGCAAGATTATCCTGTGGCGCAAAGTCCATGCTATGATGCAATATCCTTGTATTGTGATCTGTAGAAATTAATTCAAAGCTACTCTCCTGTCTTAGACACCAAATTGTATTGAAGATTTTAACTTCTAGTTATCTCCTGAAGGTTGTTTGTGTATTTAAATGTACAGTGATTCAGTATTACCTAAATACTGGGAAGTCAGTGACTGCTTTAGGCATTGCTTGTGAACTTTGGCAGTCTGGTTTAGAATATGCTACAGCATCTTACAGGTGCATCTTTTAACTGTATCTACTATTTTAAAGAATTCTTGTTACTTGAAAAGGCTCCGCTTAAAAACGTAATTCTTGAATGGTGCCAAAAAATGTCTTTCACATCACAGGTCAGTTTTGGGGTTTATTTAGAATAATTTTTCTCCCCTTACTTGGGCACTAGATGTAATAGAAAGATGTCATGATAAAACTGAATTACTATGTTGCTCATTTTGTATGAGTTGTATAACAGTAAATGACTGATAAGTGATGCAAATTGTTGACTCTTGAGTGTAAGTAATGACACTGAACTTGTGTGGTCACAGCAATTTTGCTTGGAATAGTGATGTGGGGGGAAGTCTCTACAATCATTTTGGATTTGAAAAAATGTCACCTGTATGCTGTCAGATTTTTTCCAATTTAAATGTACAAGATTAATTAATGCTTTTTTCTAATGTATGTCATGCCAGTTGAAATTAAACTACTGATGTCTTTGAATTGTGAAGTGATTTGTTACCTGCCCAAATTGTTCACGTTGGTAGTTTATCAAAGTTATGGTATCGGAATTGGCTTTTTCTCATACATCTGTCATCAAGTAGCTGCTTTTCTTTCTTGGGTAGATGCATGGGAAATTCTTTTCCTAATGATTTTGAATTTAAGTTTGACCTTAGTCCTGAGAGTATTATCACAAACCTCATATCTGAGTTACCTTTACACTAAAACAGTTTCTGCTGTTTAAATACTTTCTGCCATTGTGAATGAAAGATGATTTTGCTATTAATAAAATCTGCAGGGTGCCTCGCAGAGTTCAGACCATGCTTCTGAGCCCTGTTTGAACACCACTTAGAGCTGTAAGCAAAAGCCCTAAGAAAGCATTAGTGATTAGTGGCTGTTTCTACTGGTTGTTGCATAATGCCAGATCTGTGTAAAAGTATTTCCTGTGCTGTTACAAGTTCAAAGCTTTAAATGTTCATTCAATAATGTTCAGTAGAGTGAAGTTTGGCCTGCTCTGTCCTGACTTGTGTGTTAATATGCCATTGCTGCAGATGGCTTTAGACTTCAGCTTCTAACTGAGGTTTCTGGTGAGTGATGTCGTAGCTCTAGCAGTACTCTCTTCCCAGAGCCTCTGAAGTTGCCTGTTTGGCCTATCAGCAGCTGGTGGATCGGGTTTTGCTAGTCTTGACTTGTCAGTCAGTGATTTTTGTCTGCTTACTTGACGGTATATGGAGATGTGAATTAAATGACTTTGCACACACAAGACTTATGATGGCTGGACAGAGCTATAGAATGTTTGAGACTGGAGAAAAGAGCTCTAAGATTTTGAAGGTTACTGAGAGTGGACTCTTCCTGAACAGTTTTAACATTTCCTTGTTCTTATTCTTTGAAAAATAAGCAGATCTATTGTCTTCTGTTCTTCTATCTTTTCTAGGGCCAACAGATGTTTTTGTACTTCCCTACTAATAAACAGATTTGAAGAAGTTATGATAGCAAAGATGTTTGTCTTATCTCTGAGCTCCTGTGTCTCTCCAAATACAGCCTGAATTGCAAATTGAGAAGAGTAGTTAGGCTTCTGTGTACTAGTCCTTACTAAACGTATGTTTTGGAATGTCCCACTTTTGTAAAACTAATGTTATGGGAGGCTGAGTTTAAATTGGTATGAAGTTCATGGTTGTCTTTTTTGGCCTTGTTTCTACAAGAAATAAACTTCAATTTCAATCAAACACTATTAACCTGAACACAAACCAAAGTACTTGCAGGGTACCTGTGACAGTGATTTGTATCAGATCTGTCGATAACAAATTTTGGGTGATTGTCCTTGCTTGTTGTTTAAGTGCCTCAGAATTTACTAATACTAATGTGTTGGCTGTTAGTGTTAGCCATGAAATAAAGCTTGTATTTATAAACTAGCTGTGGTGTACCCTGTCTGCTGCCGTACTGCAGTTTCCTCCAGGGAGTGAAAGGGAGCAGGGTGGTGGTGTTGAAACAAGACCAAGTCGGTTCAAGTGGAAAGTCTTTGGCAGGGCTGTGTAACTCTTGGTCCAGTGTGAAGCCTTTAAATTGAAATAGTCTGCTCTTGAGTATGTGCATGTTTTGAATAGCATGTCATGCTGATGGAGTTAATGTTTGCCAGAGTGTGATGTTACAAGCTGGCGTATAAACTCACTTTTAACGTCATAAAAAGCAGTTCTGGTAATTACTGGATTATTACATGGACTGAGAGCTGAGAAGGTGTGCTCTGGACTGGAATGGTACAAATAGTAGGATGAAGTGCCTTTGAGATCTCAGTGGAATTTGGCTGAGTGCAATCCTTTCTGGCACACGTGGGAACTGAACTTTCTGTGCTGTCTGACTGAAGCCCTTTTTCTCTCTCTCCCCAGGTCTTAGTGGTGCAATGGCTAGTATAAGTGTTCGCTCGAGTACCCCAGGCTCGCCTACTCACGTGAGCAGTGGCTCCAATGCTAGTCGAAGGAGAAATGGACTCCATGATGTTGATTTGAACACTTTCATATCAGAAGAAATGGCACTCCACTTGGACAATGGTGGAACTAGAAAGCGTACCTCAGCCCAGTGTGGCGATGTCATTACAGACTCACCAACTCATAAACGCAACAGAATGATCTAAACTGCAAAAATTTCAAACCCACCATGCTGCTTGAAAGCCACTTGATCCTCAGAGTACTATTGAAAAGGAAACATGAGGCCATCTTTCCATATTCAGTTTAAGACAAAGAATTCAATAAATGCCATAAAGGAAATTTTAGATATTACATTAGATGCCTCTTGTAACTGCGGCTTTCTTAAACTATATTCTTAGCAGAGGACATCAGATATTGTGTAGTAGTTAGCAAGATCACCATAGGCGAACATGTATCTGTTCCAAGGCTAAAAGTGACCTTACTTGTATTATTAAAGGGAAAGGAAATTTCAGATGTTTATTTGGCTATAGAATTCTTTTTTTTGTCCTTTATTTCCTGCTTTGAGTATTTGCTTAAACAGTATTGCCGGTTTGACTGAAATTGTCTACAACATGACTTGGCATCTTTGTCAAAACTGCAGGCTTCCATTTTTGCAGCACTGTACCATGCACCTAGTTTCTGTATAGTAACAGTGTGCAAGTTATAAATATTGGACTGTACCCTTTTTAGTTTTAAAAGCAGTTGATAATTCTGGTGATTGTGTGATAATGTAAAGAGGTGCTATGATGGTCATGCAATTAATACTTAATATTGAATCAGTACAAGGATCTCTATTGGATTCAGTTTGTGTGTTCTAGTGCTCTGAAGTAGCAATATTAAACTTTTCCCCAATTAACTTCATAGGCTTCTAAATCAGTTTGAGAAAATATATGTACTTATTGGTATTATCCTTGTGGTAATCATACACAGTGCAGACTGCACCAGCGCTGACCTAAATTTAGAGAAAAATGTCCCGTAATTGGAAAATAGGCTTTTCTGTTCAGTATTAGTGAAGGGTAGGTTTTGTGTACACCCATATCCTATTTTACATTTCTTGTGAAGTAATTTCCCATTGCTGGGGAGGGGTGGGAGGAGAGGGAATGTGGGGAATAGTTGGAAAAGGGGTGTGTTCTAACAAGTAAGACTTCTGCTCACATGTGGAAACTTGGACTAATTTAAACAAGATTCTGTGTGATGCCATCCCCTTCAGGAGGGAGTGACATGCAGGTTCTGTGAAGTGCTAAGAAAATAATTTAAAACTGGAAGTTGATTATAAAACTCTGGATAAACATGCCGTAAGCATGAATTTAAAAGGATAAATGGCTTTCTTTCTGTGTTTAGCTTACATTCATAGGATTGAACTCTGGCTGCCGTAACTTAAGCATAATCTAAAACTGAACTAGAGATCAAGACTGATCTGCTGCAAATCCGTTTCTGAATGGGGAAGGACAGATATCAGTCTCGGAGTGTCCTGACTATTTTTATACATAGAGAGAGCAAGTCTTTGGTGGAGAGCTCTGGCTTTTAGGGCCTCTAAATCTCTGCCTTGGAGAGGGATAACACAGGAAGAATAAGAAAACAAAAAGCTCCAAACCTGCACGTTGGGAAAGGGGTATTTAGTGAGGTGGTATGCATGCTTTAACTGGAAGCATAGGCTGATCCTGGGATTAAATGTAGCTATGCTAGATTCCCAATACTGAAAATTGTGGTTTCTGGCAAAGTTAAGGCACCTTGAGCTCCCTGTTAATACACAGCTCTTCAAGACTTGCTTACGTGCTTGTAGAGTCAGATCTCTTTTGTATTATCTTTGCTGTTTGAAACAGACTTCACTGTAGGTTTGCCCTTTTTACCCTGGTGTCCTCTCATTGATGTCTGTTGTCAAGGCAAGACAGCAGTGCTGTGTGAGATACTCAAGGCTCTCTACTTGAGCGTGATTTCCTTGCCTTATGGTGCTTCCATCACATTTCTTTACACTGAAGAGTCCTTGAAGATGTCAGCAGTTGCATAGTACTGTAGTGAGAGGCTCTGTAGTTCATGGACAGCTGTCAGAACTATCCAAAGTGAAGTGGTAAGAACTGCTCCAACCTCCACCTGTGTTACATAGCTGAACTTGCACATCCCTTGAAGACTCAGTATACATTAATTTCAGTTACTGCTATTAACTACAATTCATAAGATTTAGTTTATGTAAGATATTAATACTGCATAAAGCTAGTTTTCATTTGGAGACTGCATTTTCAGCAAAGATTTTGAAGATGTTATCTGAATATATGTTAGTATTTATTAGACTGAAGGATTTATTGGCAGAGGGATTTTTCTGTTCTAAAAGAAAGGTGGAGTCCTGAACAGAAAGGACATCTGTGAGAATCATTCTTCAGCTCCTCTGTTTATTTGTTAACTGGCTTGTACAAGTAAGATGCTTATGCTCTGCAACTTCTAATACACTTTATTCTTAATGTGATAAAGGTGACATCATACTGGTATCAGTTCTACACACAGGGACTGTAGCAGTGCTGCTGGTCTAGCCCAAATACAGAGCCTGTTCAAATTACTTCTTCCTTTCAGCTAAATAAATCTTGTTAATGCTCTGAAGCATTAATTCAGTCTATTACCATCTAAAACTGAATTTGTCTGGCTTCTTATTTAATTTGTGCCATTTTTCTTTGAAGGAAAGCAGACTTTGATACTAAACTGGTTGCATTAATGTTTTTTTGCTTGTACCCTAAATATTTGATGACTTTTGATTGTTTTTCATTTAGCCCCAACTGTTGTTTGCTCTTTGACCTCTGCCAGAATGATCAAAAATGCATGTATTCACCTGATAAACACAGGAGAACAGGTTGTCTCTTAAAAAAAAAAAAAAAATAAAAAAAAGTCCAGTACCTGTTGCTTTGAAGACTATTTCTTGTGCCAGTGTAGAAAACTCATGTTCTGGAAATAGCTTTTGGCTATTATCCAAACTAGCTCCTGGAGCCGGAAGTGAGTTGATTTTCAGTAAGGAACACTGACTTGAGAACTGTTTAGTTCAGTAAAATGGTGCTTACTTTTGCTTTCTCCTCTGAGTCATGCAGTTGCCCGGTCTCTTCTCCATGTACATCCAATCTAACCTGAATGTGCGGCAGTTACATAAAATACATCCTGCACTGAAGCTACTGAGCTTGGCTTGCTTATTAATGAAGTAAGTTTTAAATGTTCAATTTAAATCTATATTACAATAAAGTAATGCAAAAATAATTTTGGCTGAAATTGAAGTCCTGCAGTTAAACTTACTTTCAAATGTGGTTTACCCAGCTGGAGTAATAGAAACTCTTAAGTCACAATAAACCTAATAAAAAAAATACAAATAATCAGGCTGCTTTGTAGTTCTTTAAGTTTCTGAATAATACAGTCCATGGGTAATCCCAAATAAGATGTGATTAGTGTGAGTTGACAGGCTGCCTTGGTTGTGTGGATCAGGACTTTCCTTGAATGCAATTTGGTGGTAGCTGTTTGGTGTAGCTTACACACAGGTTTTTCTTTTGTCTCTTTTGGACTAATGAAGGTACAAAAAATTGGGGTGTACTACATTTGTACAAGATGTTCTGCAGACTTCAACATCACTAATAGTTAAAAAAAGCTTCTTAAAGAGATATAAGTGGCATAGTTTAGGAAGTTAAGTGGTGTTGACTTCAGTAGTAGAGCTTTCCAGTCTTTTGCAACAGACTCTTTGGACTTAAGTGAAATCAGGTGCTTTAATTAGCAGCATTTCCTGCTTCATGTGGTTGTCCCTAAACCTGCAAACTATTTTCCACTTGCTTTATCAGCAGGTTTTAGAATTCCATTATGAAGGAAAGCTTTAGTTTGTAGGAGCTTTCAGGTTTAAAAAGTATCTTTTTAATTAATGTTAACATTTTTTCACTTACTTAGCCACTGAAATGTTCCAGCAGGAATTTAGAAAGATTCTTAAATGGCTTCTAAAACCCAGCATCTTTTAGTTATTAGCCTAGAGCTAAGTAACCCTTTGGCAGCAATGAGGAGTGCACGCCTGATGTGTTCTGTTGGGTTCTCTGTACCAGGTGGGGCTGATGCGGTTGTGTGGGGTGGCCACAAGGCCCCGTGAGCTAATTCCAGAGCCTCGGGTTGTGCACGGTCAGGAGGAAGGTCCTGGCACTCCTTGTCTGTACATGGGACTCCTGGGATAGATGGAGCCTGGGGAATTCCCTCAGAGCCCTTAGTCAACACTGGTGCTTTCTGCTGCCGTGGTCCCACTGGGCCCCTCTCAGACCGTCTCAAAGGGAAAATGCACGTGGGCTGTAGTGAATAAACCAACCAGATTCCCTTCTGTGTAGGAGGGAAGCACCACCTGGCTCTGGGGGTTTTTATAAAAGAGATGGAAGCTACATGTTTCTCAGTGGGTAGTGAGATTGCAGCGTTTTCCCACGTGACTTTGGTCGGTGGTGGTGCTGCTGTCCCAGCGGTTACCGGGGTTATGGAACACCGGGACTGTCTTTTCATTGCCCATGATGGGATGGGGGCAGGAGTGCACAAAGTACTAGGATCTCCTTGGAATCTGCTGTGAGCCCAGTGGGCAGACACTGCCTTGTAGAAAATCTTGAAGTTCAGTATTAAATGCATCGATCAACTGGTTAAAACAGCATATAAGACCATTAATCATGCTTTGTAATATCTCACCATTTTTCTATCAGATTTATTTTAAGTTTTAAGGTGAAGCTGACTCTGGATGCTATAGAACAGCAAGCTATGCATGAAGGCGAATCCTGGGGTCCCTGTTGGTTTTGTCATGGTGTAACAACTTTGCATCTCAGTCAGAAAAACTCACTATGCTTTTCCAGCTCTGAAACTCAAGCCACAGGAATTTTTTTTTTTTGGTATTTTGAACACCTGGTGTGTTTTTTACAAAACATCAAAGCAGAGGATACAAAATGTTTGCGTTTAAACCAGGTATGCTCAGAACTTTGTTCTGTTTCTACTGGAGTTCTGAGAGGGCCACATCCAGCTCCTGCCCATGCAGCCCTGTGCACATGCTCACAGAACAGGCCTGTGCTGCCCACTCCAGAGGTTAGAGTTTGTTACCTTCCTGGGCATTTCCATTTTTATATTGCTGTTTAAACCTAGTTTTCTTGTTTTGAAGTGAATTCCTTGAGTACCATCGATAATGGGATATGCAAGATCAAGATGGGGAGAAAATACCAGGTTCTGCTGTTTAACTGAGTAATTACTTGATCTCATATAGTTAATAACTCAAGTCTCTAGTGTTACCTCTCTGCAAAGTGATGATCTCTAGATCACTTTCAAACCACAAAAATCTCTGCATCTTCAGAATGCTTTAGGCCAGTCTTGTGGCTGTTCTTAAAAAAATACCTACTGTGCTCTTTTGAATATATTTCAAATTTCAAAGCTCTGGGGAGGGAGCTTTGCCGTAAGTTTGTGAGAGTGATATTGCCATATCTAATTCATGGAGTACAGCTGAAGATAACTAATGCTGTCTTCAACAAAAGTGTTCTAAGGCCTGTTTTCTTATTCTCTCTGAAAGCCCCAACAAAAAAGAAATGCATGGTTTGTCCTTAAAGGTGAGTGAACTTCTCAGCTGAGGGGGACCATCTTCTACAGACTTGCGTTGAATGCCCAGCCGGTAATCCAACTGTTTATTCTACTGAGGGAACTATAATTTGTATTTTTGCTTTCATCTCTAAGCTTTTCTGCTGAAAAAGCTCACTCAGTGAAACCTGTTTTTTCCTGACTACATTTAAATTACTTCCTGTGAAAGAGCATCTGTGATCTTCCATGGGGTAGGCAGGCTTTTTTCCTCTCCCTGGAGAAACTGTTGTCCTTAATGTGAGTCATGTGTGTCTTGCTGCTAAAATGAATTTTAAAGTCTTTGATTTAAGTGATTGCAGTTTTCAGAGTAGGAGTCTGCTGAAGATGCTCTGAATGTTGTAGCTGCAGAGGCTTGTGTGCTTCCAGATGACAGTGCAAGGATGCAACTCATTTGGAGTCTGAGATTATTAATTAAAACCTGATTTGTCTGCATCTGCTTGCTCTGTAACAGCTTCTGATGTAGTCTTGCCAAAATTCAGAATTCCTTAGGCCTAGATGCGTATCCCAAAATATGACCGTTCATCTGAACTGTGTAGAAATTTTGCAGAAGAACAGGTTCAACGTATTTAAATCCCAACAACTGGGTCTTTAATACTTTCAACACAAGGTCTGAGAGTTCCCTCAGAGTAATTTTCCAGGTTGACTTGATCTTTCCTGAAGCATGACCCACAAGCCTTGTCTACATCTGGTTTTCTTCCTCCTTTGTGTAACCATACCCAGGAAGCTTCTCCCTGTGCTAAACACAGCCTGTCTGAAGGTCCAGGTGTTTCTGGTAAGTGCTTGTACATCATTTGTGGTGTTTTTTCCAAGTTAATTTTGGATTGCCCACAGGTTGTGGGGCTTCCACCCCTGAAGATACGGCAGAGTCCATCCTGTTCTTGGACCTGCTTTGAGCAGAGACTGCAGCAGGTAACCTCCCAGGCTCCCTTTCCACCTGAATTAGTCTGGGATTTGCTCTGTCCTGACCTTCTCAACACAGTTTTATCTGTGAGGGAATAAAAGGCACTGCTGTCCTTGCTGCCAAGCCCATACCTGCTGCTCAAAGACACTGACCACTGACAAAGATAGAGGAATTTTCCTTTTCTATGAGGCACATGCTCCTCTGGAAACTTACAGGTTGTCATCAAAACTGCTACTCCTAAGCTTCAAAGTGGAAACCAATCCCAAATTTGACTCCGTGGATTTCTTGTCTCTATCTTGCACATTTCATGAGCTTTGAAGTAACTGGGTGGATTTGGGCTGGATTGTGGAGGTGCCGGTGTGTGCTGGGAGTTTGTGTCACGTGACGGAAGCATCACCTCCAAAGGAAGGAGAACATCTACCAGATCCTGGTTTTGATAAAGGCATAAAAATGCCATTTTCTGAGGGCTGATATACCATTATAAGTTCATAAGTGGTTCTGTATTAAGGCCGAGTCCCCTCCTCGTTAATGTTCTGGCAGGTTGGTAACTAATACGGTGAACTGGGGAGTGAAACGTTGTATATGTTGGATTCTGTTACTGTGTGTTCTGATGTGATTTGATACAGTGGAAAGGGCAGAACAGTGAAGATTAGATACATAATAAGTTAAGGCTCTAAGTGTCGTTATGTCCATTTCTTCTATGATTTAAGACACCCTAACCATGACCTTATACCTGTTATAAAGGTCTGAAACTTTCACCTTACAGGACAGTATCTCAGAAAAGCACCAAGTGGGCTGTTGGCTTCTTGAAATTGTTTTGCAATTTAAACCTGGGATATTGCCTGAAAAATAGAACCTGGTTTAGTTATTCTATTTCAGCCTAATATCTCCAGAAATTCAGCTTTTCTGAAGTTCTAGTGCCTGAGTGAGCCGAGAGTATACACAGATGGTCAGGAGGAGATGCTGAAAAATCGAAGGAATAAGTGATGTGCGAGAGGTGGTACAGGAGCAGTGGAAGGTGAAGGGAATTTTCCTGTGGGCTCTCATTGCCCTCAGCTGCAATAGCTCTGGGCTTAGCCTGGGGTAGGTTTGTACTCCTGCTGGCCCTGGTTCAGCATTGGCTGTAGTGGCCAATGGATGGCTTGGGTGACTTCAAAAAGTCGTTTCTACAGTAGTCCACGTGTAGTATTACTTAGAGCTACACAAAGCCAAGTGGCCTAAGTTCCCAAATAAAGCAATTATGGAGGGGAATCCTTTCTCCTTTTTAAGCTTATGGCTTTGGTTTGTGGTTTAAGCTCAGTGGAGGCATCTCTGTTTGTGTCACAGGGGATTTCATGGGCATGATGCTGATGCTTTAAAATATCTGCCCAGTTTTTTAAAGCAATGCAAAGAGCCCTTGAGATTATTTATGCTATGCCTAGTCCTTTACCCCTTTGAAAACCAGTCCTTCAGCAAACAAAAATAATTCCTCAGGTGATTCTTGCCAATGATTTTGTAATGTTCTTTGTGAAACAAAATGCCCAGAGTCAAGTATCAAGTGCTGTGCTCAGAGGCAAGCAGGTAATGGCTCTAAAAAGTGGTGATATGCTGTTGCTGCACTAAGAATCTCATTACTCTGAGAAAAAAACCCAAACTGCTCTGACCACAAAAATGAAGGTTTGGTCTGAAGAATGTACAGCTACGTGTCAGATGTCCATGGCCTGTGGTGCAGGGCAAGATGGCAGCAGTGCTCCTGCCAGGAGGCTGGAGAAAGCACAAAGCACCAGGAGCTCTCATCTGCTGCCTTTCCAACCTGCCTGGTAAGCACTCGAATAGGTGTGAATAAGTATCTCTTGAAGGAATACAAAAAAGTGCCACCAGGGGCCACCACCTTGAACTTGCCCTTTTGAGTGTTATCTATAAATATGGTTCCCCAGAGCAATCCAGCTGGCACCCTCTAGTCAAGCTCATCATGATCTCAGATAAAACTGCTATCAAGTGGAGCCAGATCTTCAGCTGCTTTATGGAGCCATGCCAATTTCCACTGCTTGGGAAGGAATGGGAGGAGCTTCTTCCCATGCCAGAGCCTCACAGGAAAGAAGAGGAGTGAACCTCCCAGCAGTGGCTGTGCTGCACCTCACTGATCTTTGCAGGGTGCAGGTAGAGAGGAGGAGGAGAGAATCCTCTTAAAGGTTACAGAGATCTCGTGTCCCTAAGTCCCATGTGGTGGTGGAGCCCCTCTGGTTTTGGGAGTCTCACCCTGGAGCATGCCCATAATGTGGCAGTGACCCAGCTACTGCCTAAATATTTTAAAAAAGCACCATTTGTCCCCATGTTAGCAGGCAGAGAAAAGGCAAGGTGGTATGGGCAGCCCGAGATGTGGGGAACGAGTCCTGGCTCTCCCAGGGTCTGGAGTTTTGCTTCTTGTGTTTTAGCCCAGATTTTCTTTTGGAGTGTGGCATCCAGCAGGTTGTGCCAAGAGATGCTATGCCCTGTGTGATGGCAGGGCTGCATCCCTCCCCTGTGGGTTTGCTTCCTAACAGTGCCTTTGCCTGCTCCTGTGACTGGTGAGGAATCAATGTTTTTTTTAGCTGATGAACTCCTAAGATTATCAGATGAACAGAACTATGCAAGAGAAAATCTTGAATTTACTAGCTGTGTTTGTATCCTTAGAAGCACAGTGTGCTGTCATCTTGCCTTTATAAAGATCAAAATTCGTCTTGACAGCCTGCTTTGCCTACTTTCTCAGTGGCTGAAGGCAACTTTGCAGGCCCTTGGAGCTGAAACTGTCACTTTTTGTTAATCCTGTATGTTTCTTGCATTTAAACTTTCAAATATATCAGTAGAGCTGGTGTAATCTCCATAATCATGACTTTATTACACAAGAGTAACTCTTGAATATCTAGCCCGAAGTTAACTCTTCTCAGACAGCAGTGAAATGACTGACAAGATTGCTAAGATGCTTTTCAGGTGATCTGCTACAACCTGTGGCGCTGCCCAGCCCAGCAGGATGAGAGTCAGGCTGGTGCCTTGGTTGCTTCAGGGAGATGCATGAGGCAGTGGATGGAGTGATGCCTTCCCACTTCTGCTACTTGTATCTCATTCTGCTTTTCATTTGTAGATGTATTGTGTCCATTATCTGCCGCAGTGACACTTAATCCATGTGGCAAAGTCCAGGCTTAGCACTTCACATCATGAAGCTGGTAATACACTGCAAATTAAACAACATTATTTGCTCTCTTTTCTTTTCTCTCAAGTTTGTTTCCATACAGGATGTGCTCAAGAAACACAAGATGGAAAAAGAAAATCAGTAGTTATTGATGCTAAAATATTAATGTTTCTTCAGAGTGAGGGGTGAAATAGAGTGAACTCCCAGGAGTTCACTGCAGCCCTGACTGCAGTACTGCAGAGTTTGCAAGAGCATTGGAGAGCAGAGGTTGGGCCAGCATGGGCAGGGAGAGAAGAGTCTGTTGTGAGCTGGCTTGCCTGGACTCTCTGAAGGTCTCTGACACCTTGCAGAGTGAAGTGAGTGCTGTGCAGTGCCTGTCCTGTGTGTCAGCGTGGGAATGGCACTCAGCATTGCCTGCTACCCTGGAGTCCAGGAAAAATCCTGACAGGGTGTGCATCCACTGCCCCTGGGCTGGTGCAGTGGGAATGTCTCTGCAGCTCCTGCTGTCCAGCCCTGTCCCACACAGCCATCTCCCTCCGCATGCCCTGTGCCACTGCCAGCTCTGGGATCTTGGACTGTGACTTGTCTGGGTATTGAGGAACAATCAGGGAGCTGGGCAAGAGGTGCACCAGTACTGAAACAAGTACAGTTATTTTAAGGTATGGGCATGGCTTAGAAAGGATTTCACAGCGAAATGGGCCAAGGTTTCCCCATGCGGAGGGTGTCATCCCTCCCCAGTGGTTCAGCCCTCCCAGTTACCCCTTCACAGCAGATTTATTGCCGTTATTGCACCAGAAAAGTGTGTTGGTGACAGAAAGGAGCAGAGGAGACTGTCCCTGTGATATCTGCAGGCTGCCTGGCAGAACTGGCTCTGTTCTTGCCATGCTGGCATTAGAGGAGCCAGCACCTCGGTTCCCAGCCTCCAGAAATGTTCCATGTTCAGAAGTGCTCCTTTTGTTCAGGTGTCCAGAAGAATTTCTTTTTAGATGGAGGCCTTCAGATGGGATTTATGTGAATGTGAAACCTCATCAGGCATGGGCAGTTTTGGGTTTCCCAGCCCATTCCTTGGGTGCTGCTGCCATCTAGGGTGTGAGCAGAGCCTCGGTGCTGGCCACGGGCAGCCACGGCCTTATCGCCCTGTCCACAGCCTTATCACCCTGTCCACAGCCTTATTACGCCGTCCATAGCCTTTTCACACTGTCCACGGCCTTATCACACTGTCCACAGCCTGCTCTGCAGGGTTTGCTCCTGAAGGGCTCATGGCAGCCAGGCCAGGGCCCACCGCAGCCCTCACGTTTGGGGATCAAACACAGACACACCACCTTACTTCAACGTATTATTCCAAGAAAAAAGCTGTGTAAACAACTGCAGAGGAGCTCTGTTCTGAGGTGTCAGTGTGGTGTTGGGGACACGGGGATTTGGTTTCTGGCGTTCCCATGAGCTCCCCAGTGTTGCCGGTGCTGCAGGCGCAGTGACCCTGCCAGGGTTGGTGAGGGGCCCTGCACTCACACCAGGCTCTTGCTCCTGGCTGGGCAGGTTGGCTTGGCTGTTGTTTGAAGGTCTCTGTGTAGGCTGTCAGGGTGTGTGGAATGGGTCAGAGACGGCTGTGGTGACTCTGAGGTGAAGCCGCTCTGGAGCAAACTCGTGGCATGTGTTCCACCTGGGCCCTACTGCCACCTTTGTTTTTGTGTCAAACAGGTCTTGTCTGCCAATCCAAGAAGTTTTTACACACACTTAGAGAGAATGTAAGCCAAAGCCAGGCTGGCTCCTGCCCAGCCTGAGGGGCACAGGGAGGGAACAGGTGTTCACTTCAAACCAAAATCATACCTGAGGTTGAATCTGCACTAATGGCTCTGGCCCTGCATCAAGGACTTCAAAGCAAAAGGAATTTTTTTTTAATAGTTCCAGCTCAGGTGTAACTGAAATCCCATTTTACAGACTGTTTCCACAGACTCCATGTTTGTGAAGCCCAGGAAACAGGACTCACTTTTCTGCAGCAAACTGCAGCCTGGCTAAGTGTGCTGATGCTATGTGGGTTTTCTCTAAGCTTACCTTGGTGAGGTAAAGCTCTGAGCTCAAATTCCTGGTTAAATAAATTTATATACAGTGTGAAACCCCTCCTGTCTGTCCTGGAGCCAGGTGAGGGGCTACTACAGCTGTTTGCCACCCTTTGGTATGGATAAACCAGGCACTAAGTAATGCAGATTAATAGCACAGCTGCATTATTGTGACCCTCCTGATTGAAGGAATGGCCTTTGAGAAACATGGACTTCAGAACAGAATACATGGCTGTCTTGGAGTGACTCTATCATGTGTATCCCCTATCATGCTCTATGCCCAAAAAGTAATATTGTGCCTTTTCTGTGCCTTTAAACTGAGCTTGGAAAAAAACCAAAACCAGATGAACTTTCCAAAGCAGCTTCTCAAGGACACAAAGATTACACTCCTCAGTTGTGGTCTGACTGTGGAAAGGCACGAAGGGAGCACCCTGCTTGCTTTTTCTTCAGCCAGCTGGTTTTTTTTTCCCTCTTGGCGTGAGACGGAGAGCTGAATTTTGTTTCCTGGGACTTTGGTTTTTTTTTCCCTTCTTCTCTTCTGAACTGTTTCAACAACATCAGAACACATCAGGAGAATTTTCTCCCCGAGGCCCGGGGGTGGGCCCACGCCCTCACTGACCAGCTCCAAGGAGGAGAGAGACCACACCTACAGAAGGACTCTGAAATCTTCCCAGGTTTCTCTCTATAGTGGGGGTTTTAATTCATTATTTAGCATCATTATCCTTTTCCTATGTGTTTGTTAAAATAAATAGTTTTTATCTCTTTCACTTTCCTTCGAGGAAAAATTTTCTTTTTTGCTGAACCCTGTGGGGAGGAAGGGTGGTTGTAACCTGGTTTTCTCTCAGGCGCTATATTACTAGATTTTGGCCAAACCGGCACAATGGCTGCCTCAAACAAGCAAGTACATTTTTTAAACTGTCTTTTATTTTTAACCATTTATGTAAGCAAAACCAAGGCTGTGGATCTGTATCTTATTTTGGCAAATTGTTTCCCCCTTGTGCCCCCCTGTGGTACCTCCCTACTCAGCCTTCACTCAGCAATACCTTGCCTTTTCTGTCATTCTTCCCTTTCCTCACATCCTCTAATTTTTTCATTGTTTTAAATAAGTCTGTGTTGAAATAATCTGTATAGCCCATAGTGTGCAGTTGTGAGACAAAGACCACCAAAGGGCCAGCAGGAATTAGGTGTTTTCATCTGGATGGGAGCTATGCTTAGTTCCCGGTTTCCTATTGATTCTGATGAATTTCAGCAACTTAGAGCACAGATTCTGACGTATTTTTCATGTGCTGTGTGTCTTTCCACTCATCAGCAGCCCAGATTGGTTTTCCCCTACGCTGCCAATTAGCCTTCTCCCACTTTTCCAGCCGTCCCCACAGAGCATTGGCTACCATCCATGAATCAGTGTAGAGGTAGAGCTTTGGCCATTTCTCTCTTTCAGCAATGTCCAGGGCCAGTTGAACGGCTTTGAGTTCGGCAAGTCGGCTCGATCCACCTTCTCCTTCAGTAGCTTCTGCAACCCATCATGTGGGATTCCATACGGCTGCTTTCCACTTTCGTTTCATCCCTACAATGCGACAAGAACCATCTGTGAAAAGAGCATAGCATGTGTTTTCTGCTGGCAGTTGGTTGTACGGTGGAGCTTCTTCAGCACGTGTCACTTGTTCTTGTTCGTCACTGAGACTAAAGTTTTCACCTTCAGGCCAATTTGTGATTATTTCCAAAATCCCGGGGCGATTCAGTTTTCCGATACAGGCACGCTGTGTGATGAGAGCAATCCATTTGCTCCATGTGGCATTGGTGGCATGGTGGGTAGAGGGAACCTCTGCTTTGAACATCCACCCCAGCACCGGTAGCCGGGGTGCCAGGAGGAGTTGTGCTTCAGTGCCAATTACCTCTGAGGCAGCTTGGATTCCTTCATAGGCGGCCAAGATTTCCTTTTCTGTAGGAGTGTAGTT
>VZTD01003936.1:156385-171735 GCA_013397725.1 Rhagologus leucostigma
TCAAGCTCAGTTTAAAGGCACAGAAAAGGCACAATATTACTTTTTGGGCATAGAGCGTGATAGGGGATACACATGATAGAGTCACCCCAAGACACTGTGGCTGCAGAATGAACTATTAGATATATAGATATGGATCAGATATTAAAAGATACATAGTTTCAAATGGTTTGATATGTTCTTTTGGGAAGCCTTATAAAGTTATTAGTCCATGCAGGTAACTTTCCCTCCTCAATTTCTTACAAATCAATTCTTTCCACAGCTGCTACAAACTTTTGCTCTTTTGATGTAAGCATAGGGTTGATCAAACCTTAGAGTGTGCTCAGGAGTGGAGACATGACTTGAAACATGCAAAATAATATTGGAGTGAACATGTCTGTGGCTTGTAGTGCTGCATGCAGTGGGGCAGATTTAGAGCTGCTTGGTTTTACACCAAAACTTTGGGACTCACTGTGTACTTACAATCAATAAATATTAGCAAATGACAGTATTTACCTAACTGACTTGCTACACTGCTTTGGAGGGTTTTTTTGGGTTTTTTCTTTTCGTGTTTTAAAGTTATGTGAGTTGAAAGAAAATATTCTTCCCTTTGAAAAAAAGCAGAAGACTGCACACCAAGGAGCCCTTTAGTGGGCAGTTCTCTGAATTTTCTTCTGGGTAGCTCCTGTTTTTCCCTTACCTTTGGAAGTACATGGCAAAAATTACTCATTGTTGCCACCCTGAGTTTTTTTCCCATTTTTTAAGGCTTCTTGGACATTCTCCCCCTCTCTGAAGCACTCTTTGGAGTCCTGTGGGGCTGGTAGGAAGGTGATTCAGTTCCTAGAAAAATGCTGAGCCAGCACTTTTTAATGTGTGAGGGTTTTAGATTCATCTCAAATGAGTACATTTAAAGCTGTATTGATTTCAGTGTGCTTGGGACTTGACCTTTTTCTCTTATACGTTGGATGTAGCTATTGGAGATAACTACTCAGTTTAAGTACAGATGGAGTGAAATCCATCAGTGACTCACAGTACAATTAAATGCCTTCTACTTTGGGGTATTTAGAGATTTCAGAGGCTGCTGGCAATTTGTTATGAAAGCAATTTGGTTATCACAAGTATTATACATTGCATCTTTATATATTATTCCTTGAAGTGATGCTTTTGGGCCACAAAACAAGAGAAGTGAATGCTTTACTGAGGAGGCTTTCTGGATGGGAACTGTGAGGAATGGTGGTGTCCCTGCAGTGGTGACACTGTACCTCAGCAAGTCCCTCTCCAGTGTGGGTGCCATTTCACAGGGGTAATTATTGCCCAAATTCACCCATGGACC
Organism: Rhagologus leucostigma; assembly: GCA_013397725.1. Classification (NCBI taxonomy): domain Eukaryota; kingdom Metazoa; phylum Chordata; class Aves; order Passeriformes; genus Rhagologus; species Rhagologus leucostigma. Next base: position 157,695 of record VZTD01003936.1, read on the forward strand.
TCGAAGCTCCTTACAGAGGAGATGGAAGAAGAACACTGAATATCAGCAGAGAGAAAAGCAGCTTGCTAGGTACAAGCATCAACTGTAACTAGAAAATTCGGGAGAGACCTTTAGTGCCACAAATGGCTTTAAAGTCATTGATTAATTAATGTTTGTGTCCTACAAAAAGGAAACCTTCAGCAGGCTCCCTTAGCAGCCATGCAGAGCTTGGAGGAGAGCTGTGAGGTGGATTTGCCACAGAGCCTGTGCTGGATTTGCTCTGCACTGTCTGATGTGGAGCCACAGCAGGAGTCTCAGCTGCAGAGGACATGCCCACCTGGAGTGTCACAGTGTGTGTCACCTCCCGAAGGATGGCTCCATGTTCGCCAGGGTTGATCCTGGCTGAGGCCCTGCAGTAGGAGGGGATACCCACACCTACAGCACATGAACCAGCTTGAGGAAGCTCCAGCTCAGCTGCTGCTGCTTCAGGCCAGAAGACCCCAAACCTGATGGTTTTGACATAAAGGGGATGATTTCACGGATGAAATTGGCCTGAAACTGGCCATCACTGGCCTGATGAAGGTGCATTTCAATACAGGTAGGCTCCTGGAGGTATGGCCTCCCCTTCATATTTTACTTCAGGACTGATATTCTCAGAAATATGGGGCATTGCTTCCTGCTTGCATGTCTGTCTGGCGTCCACAGATGGTGAATGTGGAAGTCCCTTGATGGGCTTTTCCTTAAAATGGTGTAGTAGGGCTCCTATAAACTGGGATTTAGGAGTAACAGCCACAAGTCATTGCATAAACTCATTTTCGACTCCAAGCAATACAGTTTGTAGTGTGGAAACACCTTTAGTATCTTCTAAACTTCTGTTTAACTTTGGTGCAACATCCCCCTTGTTTTGTAACAGTCCCAAAACTTGTTCTTGGATAAATCCCCATTTCCCAGCTGGCTTTCAGCAAGTTCCAGATCTGGCCCTAGTTATTGCAGTGTGAGCATATGTTATGTAAAGAACTGACAAAACCCAAAATCATCGTTGGAAAAACCCTGATATACTGATGGGTTTTGTGTAAGCATCCAAACTGGGACGGAGTAGTTTTCTTTCACAGATCTAAGTTGCAGAAAAAAGAAGTTAGAGATGTCCAAATCTGCATGTGAGGAGCTGTGGATAACCCCTGGGTGTGACCACCGAGGGCCTTGCACAGGTACTCTGTGCTCTGAGCTTTGCTCTTTGGCTGGAGCAGGGCTCTGTGATGTTACCCTGGTAATACCTTGTGGCTGCAGTGTGGCCTTGCTCTTCTGTGACCCCTGTGAACACCACACCAGGTCTCTGCTCCCAGTAGGAGCTGCCAGCAACAGGTTTATAGAAGGGTAGTGGCAGGAGACTTGGCAGCTGATAATAGAGCAGCTGTATTTGTTGTATCTGTCTACCAGAACACAAAGCAGAATTAATTTAATCTACTGTACAGGTTAATACACCTTTTCAAGTGAGGCATACTGAATAAATATAGTGCCACCAACACCGTAGGTAATATTTTAGTATGAAATTTTGTCTGATCTTGTTAATCTTACTTGGAGAAAAACAGAGGAATTATAAGAAATAACATATCATGTCAGGTTGCCTGCTTATGATCACAGAAGTCCTGCTCTTGGCATCCATTGCTGGTTGATGCTGGTGAGAATAACTGAGACAGTGAGAAGGGCACAAGAGTCACTTTACAGGGTGAGCTATTTCTGCCAGCTCATCTGAGCCCTGGGTTTCAGTTGGTCAAAATAGTATTGCTCCAGTTGGAGCAATTTAGCTTTCAGATGGCCCAGTATCCCCAGGAGGAGAGCCTGACTTTGCCAGGAGGTACTGTCCACCCCTGGCTCCCTGTAGGGCAATTTCTCTTGGTGCTGGTGGCAGTGGTGCCACCAAAGCCGTGCTCTGCCCAGCAGGGTCTCAAGGAGCTCCTGCTTCCTGCACAAGGATGCTTGTAAGCTTCCTAAAGCTGAGATGTGCTAAACATGTTCCTACCCTGCTTAACTTGGGTGTTTTTTGCTCTCCATATGTTCAGCCAATCAGGGTTGTCTGTCAGTCTGGTTAACGTGCTCTGGGTAGGGCTGAGACAGTTTGTGTGTCACCTCTCTCCTTCCTGAGCTATTGGGTGGCCCTGGCCACTGGGGAAGTGAGATTGTGTGAGCCCCATGGCATGGAGGGGAGGCAGGAGAAAAGGAAATTGCTGGGGTTACAAGGACAGGTCAGGAACCAAGAAATCCTGTTTGATCAGGGGGCCTTCACTGCTCAGTTTCCAGTGCTCTTGCCAGAAACCCTGCTCAGCTGACTTTGTTTTGAGAAGCCTTGGGCTCTTCTTGTCTTAATTTTAACCCATTAAGGGTTGTGCTCTCATGTGTCATTAAGTGTGAGTTCTCTCAAGGATGGGAGTTGGAGACCTTCATTGATTGTAGCAGCCTGGTGGCTGGAAGCCCCACATTACAGTGTAGCTCCAGGCAGTGGTGATTCAGAAGGAGGAAAAAATGTTCCCTCTGTTGACACATCAATAACAATTCTAAGGCATCTGAGGGACTGTGTCCGTGGGAATATTCCCACTTTCCAATTGTGAAAAGGTTTGCTACTTCTTCTTTTAATTCCTTCAGCTGCTTTAGGATAGTTAATAATATCAGACCAGAAAACTTCATCACAGCTCACTTTCAGAAATCCTTGGGCCGAGGAGAGCTGTTAGGAAACATTTTGTAGCAGCACCACTGCTTTTAATACTGTGGTAAAATAAGGATGAATCTGTGCTGTTGTAATTACATGACAGTGTAAAAAGTCTGGAAAACTATCCAGGCAGGGTGGGAGGATAAACCCCAGTGTCAGACCCCTGATGACTCTCTTTGGCTTCAGTTTCCTCCTCTGTGACTTTGTGAATACATTTGGCTGGAGTTCAAGCTACAGCCACACAGAGTAAAACTGAATGTCATTGGAGATGTGCTCTGGAAAGATGCAAACCTGCTGTACATAATGGCATGGGATAGTCTGAGGATTATTTCTTCCTAAATGGCCCGATGCAAGCGATAACTCTTCTGGACTGCAGCAAAGAGGACACAGTGCCCACAGAAGTTCTGCAGCATTTTCACATTTCCCTTAACCTTATAAATACCATTTTTTATGGGCTGTTAGCAGGATGTCAGGCTGGGAATGTTTCCCCAGCCTCTGAAGGCATGCAGATGTGCTGTGGAACAAGCAGGGAAGCTGGTGCACGCTGAACAGGAGAGGGCACTGGCACTCCAGCAGCTGTGCTGGGCTCAGCACCTGGACGGTGCCAAAGGACAGATTTTTTACTGCAGCTCAGCGCACACACTTTCAACATTTTCTGCTCTTAATGTGAGAAAAGAGTTTATGAAAAGAGTGAATGAACTGCATTTACTGTCTGTGTCTCTCTGGAGAAAGGGAAATCCACTTGCACCGGGTGGGAACCTGCCCCTTTCCCTTGAACTTCACCTGCTGGTGTCTGGTGCAGCTTCTATGAGTGTCTTTTTTAAAAACTCTGCTTTAGTGTCCTTTTTCTGCACCTGCATTAGGTATTCAGTACAGAAACTAAGGTGACATTCATGTTGACCGAGGCAAACTCAGGCTATGCATTCTATCCTGCAGTTGTGGAAGGGCAGCTCTTCACCCCAAGAACCTGTGTGTGCTGCCTCTCCTCCTGCCCCATCTCTCAGCCATGAAAAACTGAATTTCCCTCCTGCTTCACAGTGTCCACAACAATGTACTGGGCAGCAGTGTGCAATGAGCAATGGGCTCTAAGAAGTGGGTAAAGAGCTCTGAGTCAAGCTCTGTCCCTCTGGCCACCATTGCACCATCTCCAGTGGTGATGTTCATGAAGGGCTCCATGCCCTGGCTCAAAATGCTGGACACAGACCTCTTTTTTTTCCTTTTTTCTCCTTGAATTGCCATCCTTTTTTTGTTTTCACCGTTTTGCTTTGCACATGGAAAAGGTCTATCATGCTGGAAAGAACCAAGTTCTGTTTGTTTTCAACTCTAATAAGTCTTAATTAGACCCAAAGTAAAGCTTTCGTGGAGCTGTCAGCATAATTACAGGCTGGGAGAGCCTCACTGCTGAATCTAAATCCAGCCCCCAGCTTCCTGGTCCTGACAGAGTGTGGCAGAGGAAGGGGGAACAAGGCAGAGGAATGGGGAACAAGGCAGGGGTGACAGCAGCCCCTTTGCTTCTCTCCCAGGTCCTTTACAATTTGTTTCTGCTCTGCATGAAGGTTTGTGAAAGGCAAAGCAGAATAGGCCTGACAGCAACAGAAGGAAATATATTTAGAAATATGAAAAATAGGAAGAGAGATTGTTTTATTTGCATCATTCACCAGGTTCTATTATTTATTACATTGCTGTGCTAGTGCATGGTTTTATAACTCCCAAAGAAATGATCGTGCTTCTGAGGGTAGCTTTGTGCTGCTGTCTTTTAAATATGGACACTTGATATGAGGCATTCTTTGGCTGTTGTTGCTGTGAGAGTCGTGAGGCCCTGGCACAGGCTGGCCAGAGAAGCTGTGGCTGCTGCATCCTTGGAAGTGTTCAAGGTCAGGTTGGACGGGGCTTGGAGCAACCTGGGATAGTAGAAGGTATCCCTGCCAATGGCAAGGGGGTTGAAACGAGATGATTTTTAGTGTTTCCTCTAACCCAAACCATTCCATGGGTCTGTTTCAGTGCTGCTTAGTTTAAACAGTGAATTTGTCAGGTCAGGTTTTGACAGGAGAAAAGTGAGCACATTTTTTCTGCTTGCTGTGTCTCCACCTCAGCCTTCTGCTGAACTTTTCCTGAAGTTATCTTGTGAGCTTGGGCAAGAGCAGGCAGCAAGGTACAGTGGAGTGATTTCCATGCTGGATTTAACAAAGGTAATGGGATAGTAGGACCTGCTTTCCTGCCTGAGCAGGTCAGTGGGGACTTCATCCTCCTTGATGACCTTCATAAGCACCAGCTTGTCCTCAGGCTCATCTAAACCAGAAGGGCTGTCCTGGGCAGCAAAGGCACATTTCAGTCTTGCCACAAGCATGTTTAGGAGGTCATTGCATTTCAGCATTGTTTGTGAAGGGCTATGGGGCTGCTGCTGCTGCTCTGCGGGGTGGTTGGGATTGGCAGTGATCATGCACAGCTGGGTATAAGGGAAATGCATCAGCTTAGGAGAGGCTTTCCTGCACTTTTCATACTACTACAGAAATGAGAATGCTCAAGCTGTAAGTAAGTGGCTATTTTCTTGACACAGGAGAGCAGAAATTTGGTGGTTTTTGTGGTTTGGTTCCTCACTGCAAGTTTGTGGGAACACTGTCCCTTGGAGCAGGCCCCTTCTGCTGCAGCAGCTGCTGCCCACCACATCTCCATAGTCATCTCAGATTAATATTTTTCCACTTATGATATAGGCAAGATTTTTACCCTGTCGCTAAAAATCCACAGCTCGTGGAGTCTATGCCTTCCAGTATCTCTCCATAGGCAAATATTTCCACATACGTAAAAAATTCATTTATTTTTGTGCAACACCTCATTCAAGTCCGTGTGTCCTTTAATGAGCCTCTGTCTGAAAGCCCAGCATTAAAAACTGTCCTGATTCAGTGGCCATCTGAACCTTAAACAGCCTAGAAAAAATAAGGAGCTAAAATGTTTCTCTATGAGAATGCATAACTATTCAAAAGTTAAACTAAAGGGCTCTCATCTCATCCCACAAGCCATTTGAGACCATTGCTCACTCAGCTGCGAGAGGATTTTAGTACTTTAAAAAAATTGCCACAAAACATCTGCAGTCTGCAAAGAGCTGTTCTGCAAAGCATCTTGTACGCATTGTGTGATGCATTCCTGAAGGATTTATTACCTCCAGCTGGCTGACTCGCAGCACATCCTCCTTGTTCCGTCTAGATGGCACTCTGCGGTCTGCAAAAGCCTTGTGCAAATGCGCACGGAGGGGAAGTTTCAGCAGTCACAGCCGGGAGCCTGGAACTTTAGTTGTAATTTTGTCAAACTCTGGTTATGTGAATGGGCAGGAAAGGAAAGGGAGGAGAGAGAGGGGAAAGAAATTACATCAATGGAACTTTTGAGAGTTTATGAGCTCTGGGACCTTAGAATAGTCTTTTCTCTTGGAGCAGGTACTGGTCCCTTAATGTTCACCTGATAATGTGTGCTGAGTATTCTCCTTAACCGGTTCCACCACTCACCCTCATATTTCTTGTCCTTGTAGGTACTTCTGAGTCTTTCTGGTACTGGATATTTGGCCCATCTGAGCTTGTTCACTCTTTCTGTCCCCCAGCTCACACAGCCTGGCCTTCAAAAGCTTGCAAATAAAGCAAAGGGTTTAGAAAATAAGGATGCTCATTAGTTAGATACTGACATACTGCTGAGCTGTCTCAAGGTAGTACCTTCTTACTTTTAAAGGCAAATTTATGGTCTTCTACAGGTTTACTTTTCTGGTTATTCTTGGGCATGAAGAGAAATGTCTAGGGGCACCAAATACAAAGAAGGATCCAATAAAGGAAGCTTGGGCAGGATGATGAATGAATGTATGGGGATGTGCTGAAATGACTGAAGGAAGTGTAGTGAGGAAGTATGAAGAGTGATGGAGGAGGTGGGAAGAGCAACATGCATTTTTAAACTGCATTAAAATGCCAACATCCCCAATAGAAGCAGAGTGCCACTGGTGCCATCTTTCCGATGGTCTGAGTTCATTCAGAATATGAGACAGTCTAGTTCCTTAATCTTTGCGGATATCCAGGGATGCCCAGGGTACTTATGCAACATGTGTATGCAACTCCCTATACAGCTTCCTGTAAAAATGTGGAGTTTATTGGCTTAAACGGGATGTTTAGATAGCATCCCAAGCTGCTGCAGGGACCCTCCTTTCCCCGTGCTGGGGTGCTTGGCCCTTGTCTTGTGCCAGTACAAATCCCCAGCACACATTGCTTAGATGTCTTCCAGCAGCTCTTTGCTGGGTGGCAGTTCTCAGAGCAGGGTTTGCCAATCCAGTGCCCACTGTTGCCAGGGTGTGGTTCTGCCCTGGGAGCCCATGTGTGCTGCCCAGGGTGATTGTACGAGCACGTGCTCCTGTACCAGCTCTGACTGCTTCCTGTCCACTGCTGTTACTCATCTCTGGTGTGATTACCTGCATGCCTGGAAGCACTTCCTAAAGTTCTACTCTTTAATCTCTGCCCCTGTGACGTGGGCAGCTCTTGTACAGCTGATTCTTGCCAATGTGAGTGAGTTCAGTTTGCCAAACTCACTTTCCTCGTTTGTTTAGTGTTCACCTGGTAGTTGTTGCCTGTTTGGGGCTAAGAAGCGCTGGGAAATGGTTTTGTAAAGCTGCTGCCCCATCCTTTAAATCCATGCCCTCAAGGCCTGCTATCTGAGACAAGGTAGAAGAGGATGAAATGTGTGCAAATTAGGAGGTTTAAATAAATTAAATTACATCATCTTCTGGTGTCTATTGACCAAAGATGTGTCAAAAGAAAACCTCCCTATCTACGTGCAGGTACCCATCCTCTTTCTCCATCCCTGTCCTTCCGTTCCCTGGCAGGGTCCCTTCCACAAAGCATTGCCTTTTGTGTCACACTTTGACTTGCAGCTCAAACACTCAGCTGCATCACTCAATGCTCCTCCTAAAATTAACAGATGCTCTAAAAAGCACAGTTCATGGTGGGTTCATGTGAACTCACTCTTTCTTTAGAGTTGCTTGACCCTGCTTTGGACAGCTTTAAATTCTGTTGTGTCTGCTACCCCCAGGCCTACCTGCCCCACAGGGATGAAGGCAGGAGAGTGATAGATACACTCCTGGTGTGCTGTCACTCATCATGCTGGCTGGGAGGTGTGACTGGATGGACTACAGGATGGACCACAGGCTTGGTCACGCAGGATGTGAGTCACCTGAAGGAACTGTGCTGTCGTGACATGGAGCAAGCAGGGATAGTGAGTCAGAGGTGGCCTGGGCACACCATCGTGGAGCACCAGAAATAGCCTCAGGCTCCACAGAGGAGTTGCTGACGTGGGGACAACAGGAATTTCAGGGTTCTGACAGTGTGTAAGGGGGTGGCATAGATCCAGATGGGATTCCCCGTGGTATGAGCTGGAGCAGACTTTGAACCTGTGCTGCTTTTAGAACTGAAATCGGTTTTCATGTCTGTCTGCTGGCCCAGCAACACCCTTGCTGCACTGAGGAGCCTCCAACTGCAATCTGCTGCACAGAGAACCTGCCAGGGCCCAGCAGCAAGATTAACGAGTCTGGGAATTTCCTGGTGAGACTTTTTGTGCTATTTACCAGAAGTCCCTTGAAGGCAGAAACTATTGCATTAAAAGATTAAGGCATTATTAATCATATTTTTTGTCTCCACTTTCCTTTGGCAGGGTGGCTCAGTATTACTGGTAAGATTTTCTTTTCATTTTTCTCCATCCAGAAGAATAAGTTTATTCAAGTCTTTTCTGTGACTGTACCATCCTCAGGTAAGAAGGAACCTCAAGAAAATTTTGGGCAGCTGAGTGAAATTGCTCACTATTGTGAACACTGACATTTCGACCCCCTTGCTTTCTAGGTTTCTTTTGAGTAATGTATATAATTCATGGTTCTTCATAAAATAAGTATTTATAAGATATTGTCCAAAGATCTTGCCTGGGTGTGATGGGAGCAATGTGGCATGGAAGGTGGTTGTAGATGTGCCAGTTTCTTCTGGTGTGGTGGCAGAGGTTGAGATGGAGGGGTTGACCTGGTGGTGAAGCTTCAGGGTGGTTCCCAGCTATGGTCTGGCTCCAAGCAAGAGTGTGGTTGAAGCATAGCTTAGATGCCCATTTTGGAAATATTTGGAAAATATCTCCTAACTTTGTAAGCAGAAAACTTGAAATGTAATCAAGGAAGAAATAGCTGCTATGATAGAAACAGGTTGAAGTTTTTAATTTGCTTTGGTTATTGAGAGACTCTACACCACGGGCTGTAGATATGACAAAAAGTTGTGCCCTGGCTCCCTGGTGCTTCATTCATTTCCATCCCCACAGCTTTCCTTCTGTGCCATGTCAAGGAGGGCCCTGGCTGTGCCTGGTACTACTGCGAGCAAAGCATTTCTTAATTTATGTGCTAATTAACCTGACAGAGCGACTTGATCCTCGGGAGCTTGGGCTCCCGGCAAGCCTGTGTTTGTAGGCAGGGTTCCTTCCCTTTTATTTTAACTAGAGCAGGAAACACGAGGCTGGAGCAGTGGGAGGCAGCGGCTCCTCCGGGGGCGGGGGTTCAGGATGCGATAAGCGCGAGCGCTGTGGAGGATGCGACAGCTTCAGAAATATCTGCTTTCAGCCTCCCCTTTTAATGGAAGTTTTATTTTAGAAAGTTTTAGTTAACGTCATTCGAAAGTTTATTTCCATTTTATCTTTTAAATAAAGAGGCTGTGAAGCTCCTGGCTGGGTTTTTCATTTCTGCCGGCTGGGAAAAGAGAGGTGAATGGGCTGCTTGTCTCCCCCGGGGATGCTTTAGGGGCTGCTTGGCGTGTTGCTGCCGGCAGCGCTCCAGCCTGACCTACCTACGGCCGTGAACCACCGGCCGCCTCCTCGGGGTAGGTGGGGCTGTGAAATGCGCTCCTGCAGCCTCTGAAGCTGGATCCATCCCCCGTGACACCGCGTGCAAAGCCCCTGTCACTTGTGTTACTACGTCCTGGGGCCGCTGGGTTTGCTTTGCTTGCCACGCTGCTGCTGCCCCAGCCTGTATCTGGCCAGACCCACCGTTAATGGAGACGAGATGAATCTGGGCCCTGCCAGCAGGGCAAGGTAGCTTCGTGTGGTCAGGGCCAAAGTCTTTGCCCTGGCCTCTGTCGTGGGCAGAGGGATGCAGCAGGCTCAGTGTGCCAGGAGGTCCATGTGTCAGCCCACACCTCGGGGCCGGCCCTAGGATGTGCTCGGTGGGGAACTGCAGCCCCCCTTCTTTGTAGGCTGAGGGCTCGCCCTCCCATCTATTGCAAAGATAAATCTAAACTGCATGGCTGGGCTTTCTGTGCTTTTCCTTAATTTCTCGTTTCCTACATGCTTGGCATAAGCTAATTTGAAGTAAAGTCATATAAAATGGAAGTCTTGTACTGACACTTTTCCTAGAGAAGCCAATCTTGTCTTAAGTGGGAGCATAGGAAAGGCCAGTTCCAAAGCTGGATTCAGGGCCACTTTGGGGCTAATTCTCTGCACTGCCACAGGCTCATTTCCTGCACTTGGGCAAGTCGCTGGAACTACTGTGGGCTTTTGATGGACTTCTGTGATGAGAGCACCCAAATCCCTTGGATACCGGAATTCTCTGTGTTCACACACACGCACGCTTCAGCTGCTGGTCTGCAAAATGGGTGGAAGTGCAGCGTTTGCCTCACAGAAGTGATGAACACAAGGACGACAACGATGTATCTCGCAACCTGTGATGGTGTTTGTGCGGTCTTCTCTCTGCCTTGCCTCTCTCTCCTCTCAGCTGGACCAGTCCTTCGCCCGGGAAGGTGAACACATACAGCCAATGTGTGAGGGCACTTTGTTACTGAGGAGCTTTTTCAGCCCATCACTGATGTTGGGGCATTTGGACTGGAAGCAGACTTGCTGTTCAGTTTATTCTTTGGTTTCCTCAGGCGGAATAGGAGAATTTTGAGCATATGGATAAAGCTAAATCAAAATGATAAAGTATTTCATTTCAGACTGAGGGCATCCACACAAGAATAACTCTTCCAGAATAGCTTATCACATAGATAAACTAAAAAACTAATCTATTTTAACCAGAGGAATGAAGGAGGCATGGAGCTCTGTGCAACAAGCACAGCTCCCACAAACACATAAATCACAGATCACAATAGGCTCTTTTAGAGCTGTAGAAATTATAGTGCTGTTTTGGTAATGGAACATCCTGATCCCATCTCTACGTGCATGTACTATATTTATATTCTACACACGTATATATTCCAATTGTATATATAAAAATCCAATTTACAGGTGTGGGCTTTAATTAAGAGCTCTGATGTGTACTTTTTACTAAAATAATATGATAGAAAGGAATGTAATTTACCAAAGAAACACCGCTGAATTTATGACAAGAACAGAGAGATAATGGGATTTCTGAGACTGTATGGATGCTCTTTGCAGTCATTTGAGAGGGCAGGACATGGGGGAACTTAACTGAAAATGAGTTTTTTCTGAGATTGTTTTAAACCTAATGTATTTGCAACTCCTATGTTGTGGATGCACACAGGTTCCTATATGAATACTGATTTTTTTAGCTCATTTATTGTTAAGAAGTAGTTTTTGCCTGCAAAAGGTTCTGCAGATTCCATTACAATATATTCTGTCATACTGCCAGCCTTTATTTCTTTTTAGTCAAAGCATTCTAACAAATTCCAGACTTGAATTAAATCTGCTGTTCTGACATGTGAAACGTTGCCTAATCACTCTGAAGGTTTTTTCCCCTTCTTTCAACTGGATGATGTGCAGAGTCTCCCCCAGGTAATCCATGCATAGGTTTGGGTGGAAGTGCTTGTAGTGGTTTGGAAAGCACAATAGATATGTGACTGCAGAGGGTGCTTCATTCATGTATAATTGGGCATAAAGGCTTGACAAGCCCTCCTATGCTCCTCTTGTGCATGATAACCTGACCCCAGTGCAGTCTCTAGTGAGCAGAAATTAGTATTTCTGCCTTCAGGCTGGCATCAGGACCTGCAGTTCTGCAGAGGTGAGGTGGGCAGTGGAGAGGGGGTTGTCCTGCTCCTCCCTGCTGGTGACTTTGCTGAGGCTTTGTGGGTGTTGGGCAAACCATGTGGACCTGGGGAGAGGCTGTGAGGCTGCTGGGCAGCTCTGCTGAGGCAGCTGGAGGCAGTGTCCTGTGTATGATCTGTCATTTTTAAAATCCATTGAATCCTGCCTCAGTGGAAAGGTAGAGTAACACAGCCTCAAACCATCCTCAGGTCGTTCATTTGTCAGTATGAGGAATAAACCCCAAAGATCTCAGTGTCATGTGCTGCAAACGGCCCTGACGGGCAATTTGAGCTGTTGGCTCCTCAGGTACTCTCCATGGAGCATCCTTTTCTCTCATTCACTTTGAATTTTCCCCACTACCATTAACTTCATTTTTGGTACAGTTAAGGGATGTGTCACACATGGGTCAGAGATCGGGCAGCTGGGGAGAGCCATTAAGCACAACTGGGAAGGGTTTATCACCTGCAGGACCTCCACACCCTCCTCACTAGTGTGTCCAATCTAGGAGGTGCTGCTTTGCACATCCAAACTCCATCTGCACCATCTGCTTTGGGCTCCTGACTTCAGCCTGGCATTTTGTTCACATGTCACTCATGCTTCTCACTGAGTGGAGTGGAGTTCATCACAGGCCAGAGTTCTGCTTTAAAATGTTTGCTGCATGTAGGAAATATAGAAAAAGGTAAAGGGATTCCTAAGGGTGAGAAACAAAAGCAGGTTTTAAGAATAAAGCAGAAAGATTTTAGGAAATAGCTTCGCCTGAGAAAATATTAAAAGAAGATACAATTATGCCTTAGAACAAGGACACAGGAACAAAGAGCCATGTTTCTAGGCCTAGCTGAGAGAACTTTTAGAAGTTGCAAAAAATACGCTTAGCAAGAGAGATAAAGTTAAGCTTAACAATGGAATATTATGCTCTGTTATATAAGGTATAAAACAAGCAAGTATTGTTTTAACAAATGTACGTGCAATATAGAAGATTGGTTGAAACAACTGTCTGTAACCTCTAGAACTACTACTATTGGCTGAAAAACTTTTAAGAATACTCTGTAACCAGGAAATCTTGGGTTTTTGCAGGCAACACGAGCTTGTCTGTGGTGTCTCCTGCCAGTTTATGAGGCGAATAAAATAATATAAGCTCACCGAGCATCTGTCTCGGCCCTCCGTCCTGTTTGATTGAGGCAGCATAATGGTGCCCCGTGAGGCAAAAGATTCGTTGTAGGATCCTCCGTAGACTGCTCTGCCAGCTACAACCCTGCCAACTGCCCCATATCAGGACAAAACTGTTGAAAGAAAACTGAGTCATCTCTTCAAACAAAAGACCACTTCCCCTTCTGCCTTCCTGGGACCGCGGCATGAGGTGAGAAAGGGGACCGGTGGGGTAATCAAAGGATAGACAATATTTGTCCACAAGATAAATGGGACATCCACCGAATTTTGACACTTTTAAAAGAAAAATTCCACACTAGTTTCAGAAAGATGAACTAATAAACTTACTATCTTGGGTTGAAAAAACTTTCCTTCTACAGACCCAAGATCTGCCCTATCTTATAAGTTATGGGACAGGGTAAACTGGAAACTACAATTTTATTTCCCTGGAATGAGATGAAACCGTAGTAAAGCTGTTTCCAATGTGCAGAATGCTCTTGGAACTCTTTAAAGACACAAACATCACCAGGGTGGTCCCACCGGGAAATTCTGATTCCACAGCACCTTGCCCGCCCATCTCTGACCGCCAGACAGACCCTGCATCACGCTCCGCTGTTCGTACTAACCCTGCCGCGTCCTGCCGCGCTCCTGGGGCGTCCAAAACCTGTCCTGCCGCATCCTGCCACGCTCCCGGGGCATCCAAAATCTGTCCTAGTATCCACGGAGCATCTCCGAATCCCCAGATTCCTGAAACTGCTGTTCTTCCGGGTTCCCCTCCGTCGCATGCTCATTACGTCACTGCACTTGCGCCTCCCTGGTCTCCTCTCGTGTCCCCGTCCCATGGCTGCGGCACAGGGGGCCCTGCCCGCTGCCAGGCATGGAGTGGGGAGGGGCCGACAAGTGCCACGACAGTGCCGGGACAGCTGCGGCATCTGGCGAGCAGCGGGGGAATGGGCGGGCGGTGGTGGGCTCAGCCCCCACACAGCAGCCCCTGCACAGCAGCCCGGCTGAGATCCCTGGTGGAGGGGGTGCAGAAATCCCCGCTTGCCTTCCCGGGTGAGGCTGAGGGCTGGCTGAACGCTGGCTCCGTTCCCGCAGCTCCAGCGGCGGAGCCAGTCCCAGCCAGGTTACACTCCCTTGCTGCGCATAGAGGTGGGGGAGACGAGGCAAGAGCAGCCCAGACACAGAATC